>VXAD01004721.1:368521-394847 GCA_013399195.1 Dicrurus megarhynchus | reverse complement strand
ACCGCGACCCCCGGGCCGGCCCCGGGACCCCCCCGCGACACCGCGGGGACACCGCGGCCCCGGGAGCCACACGGCAGCCCCGCCGCGCCCCCCGCGAGAGGCTCCCCCCCGGTCTCCCCCGCCACGGGAGAGCTGTGCCCCCCCCGCGAGGGGGGCCGCGGTGGCGGCTGCTGCTGGGAACGGGGACAAAGTATCTGCCGGATGAAGTTGAAGAAAAAAAAAAAACTGGGGCCTTTATAGGAAATTTCCGGGAAATGAGGTTTTTAATTCGGATGAATTTTAATTCGGAACGTTTCATCCGAAGGTTTTACTCTTCGAATATCCCTGAATTATACTTTCATTTTACCAGTGAGGAGATGGGGAAGAAACCAGGGAGTGACCTGGTATGGACTCAGCAAAGGCCACAATGCTGAATTTTAATTAAAGGTCTATTAATGTGATTAATGAACAGGTCCATGGGCCAGTGGGCAGTGCTAGGTCCCTAAAATGTCCCCTCAGCACACAGGGGTTTTACATCTGAAGGGACCCTCACAGGACACACAGCCCATTGGTTTGTCTCTTCCTACATCCTTTATTAATATGAGAAATGGTTGATTAATACAAAAACTCTGAAATGTCTGGTTTCCTGCCCATCGTTGCTGTGGGCAGAAAGCTCTTGCCTGGCACTGGGGGAGAAATGAAACACGTGGCAATTCCTATTTCAGGGTAGGAAAACAATCAAAAGTCCTTTATGGGAAAAATAAAGACTGCTCCTACAAAAGCACGTGTGATTCAGTAGCTTGAGCAGGTTCTGTGGCTCGAGGAGGGGTTTTGGGAGAATGTGTGCAGCTGGAGCCAGCCCTTACAGCCTCCCTTGGCTTCTTGTGGAATACTGCTGGATAAACAATGTGAAAAAGGGATTTTTAAAAATTATTTTATTTTGCAAAACTTTTTAACTACAACAAACCCACATCTCATCGGGCACTATAGCTTGCAACACAGAGAAAAACCCTTTTTATAAATTCACATATAATTACATTCCACAAAACCCACCAAAACGAAGTAATTAATGTCATGGTTAGTATAGGACTTATCTCAAGCATTAGATCTGGTTGGTGTGTGCAGAGCTGCGGGCAGATTGCTGCCTTCCTTCATCTGTGCGGCTCTCAAGCTCCCCGCTGGCAGAGGGTGAGGAATCCTTTACTCAAGGATTGTTCTGCTTGTGCCTTTTCATGTCTTCCACAGTCTCTAGGGCAGCAATTCCAGTGTGCTGAGACAAGGGCAAAGCCCCCCAAGACCCTCAGGAATGTCAGGTCAGAAGAGACGGGGATCAGTCACAGGGGTGGGAACGAGGAACATTCGATTCACCTGATCGTCTGTTGGAGTTTCCATTTGCCTTCATGTGGATGATTCCCAGGTTTTGCTTAGCTCTGCTCCTGGATTTTGGGACTGGCTGGAAACACAAGGAAGCTGAGAGAAAATTTCTTTGGTACCAAGAATTAACCTTTCTTCCCCACGTGACTTCATGTTTTCCCTGTTTCATGAGACTCTTCTTAAACCAGCTGCACTGAACTTCCTCCTCCAGCCTCATCTTCCCCAAAAGGCATCCCCCCAGCACAGAGAGTTCAGAGAGCTGCTTCCAAAAAACCCCAGTGTTTCCCACTGCTGTTGCTGTGCTTGTCATGCCAGATTGTCCCTCAGGATCTTGGCTTGCTTGGTTTTATGTGTGTTATACCCATTAATACCAGGCACATCTCAAATCCCTCAGCAAACAAGAACAAGTCAAATACTATTTTCCAAAACCTGACTTTTCTGAAAGCACAATACTGAGGTGTCCCACCAAGATCTGCTCAAGCCATCCAAGTGCTGTGACTTTATGATCTGGGCTTGAGAGATCCCACACGGACAACTTCCCTGTGCCTAATCACGCAGAGAGTTTGCAAACAAGCCCTTCTTTCCTTAGCAGCTTGAGGCCTGTACATCCACTTCATTCTTTGGAGCACGCTGCTTCCCATGGCTTCTGATGCTTCCGCTCACTGTTGGGAAAGACTGGAACTGGTTCAGTATCACATAATTAAAATTAACCCAAATTCTCTTAAAATAGCCTTGTCACAAGTATAAGGAAGCAAAGGGAAGGTGGAGCTGAAGGGACACCAGGGTGACAGGACACAACCAAAGACCTTTTTGAGGCATCTCTGCTGGAGACCAGCATTTGAAGGAACCCCAGGTGACCTTGCCATCCGCTGGCAGTGGGGAAAAGGGAATAATGTGACGTGGAGGGGCAAGAGGGAAGAAACATTGGACAGCTCCAGCCCTGCCACACCACATCCCTGCAGCAAAGTGTGCTGCAGGCTGATCTCCAGAGCTGAGCTTACTACATGGCCTGGGTGTTCCTGGGTCTTGCCCAGGCTCTGTACAGCATAACCAACACAGGAGAAGCTGTGGCTGCCCCTGAATCCCTGGAAGTGTCCAAGGCCAGGCTGGACAGGGCTTGGAGCAATCTGGGATGGTGGAAGGTGTCCGTGCCCATGGCAGGGAGTGGCAGTGGATAATCGCTAAGGTCCCCTCCAACCCAAACCATTCTGTGATTTTTTGTCATTCTGTTTGTGGAACTCATCTAGGAGCAGACCCTCAGTTTGTTTGGGATGCTGAAGTTTTGCTGCAAAACAATGGCACACGATACCACAGCACCTGCAGGGAAGGAGAGCTACCTGCAGCAGAGACAGCTGTTTGAGCTGCCTCATTGTCCACAACAGAACATAAATGCATTTGATATTATGACGTTCAAAACCGTGGGTTTATTTACACACGTTTTCATATGACAGTATTTTCAAAGGACAGGTATTACACGGAAAAAGTAGGTGGACTCATCACCAGCTTTGGATTTTTCTGAGTTTAAATATTGTACAATGACTTGAACAAAATAATTTCCCCTCTAACACTGGTACAATGCTCACTTGGAGAGAAGGAAGGAAGGTCTGCTGCATTGCAGTCACTATCACTTTTGATCTGGTGTTTTGTTAAACTGTGAGTGTGGTGAGAAAGAGAGAGGTGGGCAATTGGCCGCAGATGTGATAGACAAGGCAGGATTCCACAGGAGTTAATCTCTCCTCCTCGCCTCTGAGGATATGGAAAGGGGAGTCCTGGCTTTGCAGGAACAGTCCTAGTGGGTGAAGGTCCATGGCTGCCCAGGAGCTGTTATAACACGGGATGCTCCCCACAGGCAGCAGGGTCAGCTCTGCCAGGACAATCTGCACCTAAAAATGCTGTGACCACTGGAGAGCCCTTTGAGGGCAGCATGTGTCAGTGCTCTGGTGCTCCTATTCCACCTGCCCTCCACACAAGTGTGCTTCATTTTTAATGGTGCCCTGCCTCTCTGAAATCAGCTCTGCCTATCAGAGCTTTCCTTTCCCTAGCTAGGTGCCAACTTTCATCACTGAGGTATGGAAGAGCTTTCCAAAACCGCTGGAATCACCTGGGTGCTACAGGAGCTCTTCCCTCTCCATCTGATTCTCTTCAAAACTTTACCAACCCCTCAGTGGTTTTGATGTTCATAAAAGAGATACAGTTTTCCTCTGAGGGTGTTTAGCGAGGCCTGACCCCCCTTTCTCTCCGGGATTAGCCCTGTCTAGTTGGGCAGCAGGGGAAGGAGGCTCTGAGATGATCTAGGCGGGGTCTCCAGCAGGCACCCGAAGGCTGACCCGGCCGCCCGACACTCAATGGCACTTTCAGACTTGCCCCAGCTGAGGGACCCCTCAGGGTGACACCGGCAGAGCCGCAGTACGCTGGTCATCACCCCTGGAGACGGGGGACTCGAACCTGCTGCCCCAGCTATGGCAGCAGGGCTGCTCTCTGCCCTGCCCTGCCCCTGGCAGTGCTCGCTTCCCCGGGGATGGGGCAGGACACGCTGCCGGAGCTGCTGGAGTGCAGCAACAACCGGTGTGCCCAGGGCTGCTCTTCAGCAGGTCCCACAGGGGTCACAGCGTGCCCAGGGGTCCCTTGTCCTGTGCCAAGCCACACC
This sequence comes from Dicrurus megarhynchus, assembly GCA_013399195.1. Lineage (NCBI taxonomy): Eukaryota > Metazoa > Chordata > Aves > Passeriformes > Dicruridae > Dicrurus > Dicrurus megarhynchus. Next base: position 390,847 of record VXAD01004721.1, on the reverse strand, counting down.
AGCAGTGATTGACCACCCTGACCACCCCAGCAGCCCCTGCCTCGCCCGGAGTGCTGGGAGCAAGGCGGGCTCCAGCCCCTCTCCATGTCTGGGCACCCACGGGACAGTGATGGGAACAGAAGGGCTCAGCCCCAAAACCAGAGCATCCTCATCCCCGCGCTGCAGGAGGGCAGTGCTGGCTCCTGCCTCGTCCCCCTCTGGGTGCTCGATGTGCCCGGGGAAGCAGCAGTGCCCAAAGCCCCCAGGCAGGTTGTTACCTGTGCTCGAGAGGGGCATTCAGCCCTAGGGAGAAACACGGATGAACTGCTGATACTCAGTGGCAGAGCCTGGCTCCAGCTTGTCCCCATGTGAAACCAGTACACACTGACAGGGTGCACTGCAAACCTGGGCAGAAACAAGCTGGCCACATTCCAGGTCATAATTTGTCACATTTAGCAAAGAAATCTTTTTTTATTTACTTTGTTTGTGTTTATTTTGTTCCTTTTAAAATTGTTATTGTTTTTCTCAACCCCTTTGTATTTTGTGTTCTGAGCTCCTCACTGACACGTCCATGACAAAGTTTCAGGACAAATTCTGCTTCAGAGCTGTCAGATGCCCGCAAGGGCCAGGCTGAAATCAGCACAGGTACTCTGCACACACACACCTCTGCAGTACAGCCCTTTATTTTGCAATGTCCATCTCACCTGTACTGAGAGAAACATCAGGTATTTCTTGGTACCTCATGTTAAATTCATCAGCTCTTAAATTCATTAGATGTTAAATTCATCACATCACAACAGATGGGCTCAAAATACCAGAGACACTGGGCCAATTGGCAGATTAAAGGGGTCCATGTTGGATACATCTGTGCTATACTGATGCTGCTTTTAAACAGAAAAAAAAAGCAAATAATTCAGAATACCTTAACTTCTCTTAGCCTAGGGGCATAAGTCTCATTTTCCAGTTATTTTCAGTTTTCTCTTTTTTTTGCAACACAGGCCATGATCCAGCAGAACACCTTGGAACATGCTTTATTTTAAGATTCTGGATAATTGCTGTGAAATTATACTTTGGGACATATGAGTGCCCTTTTGAATCAAGACCAAAGTCTTTTACTCCCAAACATATACACAGAATCCAGCATCAGAAGCTGGTGAATTCAGTTAATAAGGAGGAATTTAATCTTTCAAAATGTTTTGTGACATTTCATGCAAAGTCCTGCACTGCCAGTGACTTGACCACGTATTTTGCAGCTGTTCATAGAGAACCTCCATGCCCGAGGGACAGATCTGGGTTGGGAAAGACCAGAAACCCCCAGATCATGTCCAGAGGGGTTCAACACACAAAACTGCCTCCTTCCTTTCCCGTGGAGCCTGGAGAGGTCTGCTCCGAGACACATTTATGAACTCCATCTTCGGGCAGTGACCAACTCTAGTGCTGATGGCAGAAAAATAAATAAATAGATTTGATGTCCCTGTAGTGAAGAAAGTCTTTTCTTGGTGGCACACAACGTGTCTCAGATACAACACTGTGCTTCCCCTGTCCCAGCTGAGGGCATGGATGCACTTCGAACAGGAAATGCTGCTGATGGTCCTGTCAGTGAGAGCTGCTGTGCTCCTCTCATGGGTGGCTGCACTTCAGCAGAGCATGAAAACACCTCTGTTCTCACTCAGCCCAACACGCTTCACTGGGTGTTCTGAGATCCGCAGCTCTCGGGTGGCAGGAACAATTACTCCAATTATCTTCCCTGTGGCCCTGACTACCCCAAAACTCCCCATGGCATGGAGTGCCAGAGAGTGGCACAAACAAGGGTGCCACAGGGTGCCTCGGGAGGAAGGTCGGGGTGAGTGGCATGATCATCAAATCAAAGAGCAAGACAACCATAAGTAGACATACATATATAATATGTACAGTGCCCATGGGTGCATTTGCACCATGAAGGAAAACATCACATTTTAGACCGCAGAAAATGATCAAACTCCAGAATTTTTTAGTGCCAGGTGTCTCTAACTTGCCAGCAAAAAGAGCAGGAAATGTCCAAATGTGGGCTGAATGATGTAGTGCAGATGCCAGCTGGGGTATTCTTCCCTTCTCAATTTCAGACACAAAATGCAGGAGCATTCTTTTATTTTCATATATGCTGTGGACAGAAAATTATCTCTGTAGTGTTTGGTTTGGATTGTACCTTTTCTCCCACTCTCTTCAGCTTTTCCAATAGATTCACTAGTACTAAAACACAGAGCTAAGTTACAGCCATGAATTCAGTCAGCAGAAATTCCCAAGCCTCTCTGTAGGAATGGTGCAGGCTTTTGGAACAGACTGAGATCAGGCAGTGGAAGGAAAGCTCTGAACCCACCCAAATGCTCTCCACATGGTCTTCAGGCCGTGGTCTGTGGTTTTTCACAACTGTGTGGAGTACTGCTAAGATACCTCCAAAAAGTGTCTAAGAAAGTTAAACCTGTTACCTTTAAGCTAAAATTGACCACTGAGGAGGTTGAACCTCTGTAAGAGAACTACAGGGGGGTGCACAAGTTGTTAGATGAAGAAGTTGTTAGAGCTGTTGAAAACCATTGCTCTGGTTACAAAATCAGACTGCCAGAGAGTCTGTGCAGCAACTGGATTCAAAACATTTCCTGCCAAAATTCAAGGTAGGTAGTCATGTAAGCACAGGAACTTCCCTGGGATGCTGCACACTGGTAAAAATCAGCTGGCCCAGATGGAGTGTTAGAGGACTCCCCGGTATTCCAGCTGCAGGCACCCACAAACACTACATTAGGCTGTATTAATTACTGGCTTACCCTGGAGGCAAAGAAGGAACTTGGGAAAGACAGGGAGATCAGGATAATTATCATCAATAATAACATCAGCAGCAGCAGCTGTTTTTTCCCTTGCTCATGTTCCTGCTCCCTAAAAGTAAGATGCTGGCTAGAACTGGGCTTTGGAAAGACTGAACTGTTAGCAAGATTGCCAAAAGAAAAGTGTGCTCCTACCACTCCTGTAACAAGGACTGGGCTGCTTGCAATCCAAATCATTGAAAAATAAAAAGAGAGCTGGATGTTGGTGCTGCCGACTCCTCTGGTGCTGTCGGGGTGGGGAGTGCAGAACATCTTCCCAGCAGTGTGTGGGGCTGGAGAAGGGGCCACTTCAGAACATGCACATCACTGGGGTTGTGTGTCAGCCTTGGTCACAGAACACGTCCCCTGGGAGGTGCTACAAGATCGTGGCTCCAGCAGCATCTGCACTCCTGGGGTCCTTCAGGCCAATGATGAAACTGTTGGTTCTCCTGGCCCCGTGAACCAGGGACAGCACTGGGACTTTATCCACCTGATGGCCCCTGGCCACAAGAAATTCAATATCTTCTTCAGGAAACTCACCTGCAGGGATTTGAAAAGAGGAGTTGGTAACTGAAGCCAGTGTTTGATGCAAATGCTGCTGGGGTCTGCAGTGGGGGGAACCTGCCTGCAGCCCCTGCAGAAGGTTCCAGCTGGGCAAGCCAAGGGCCAGGGGCCACTGCATTGTGCTGTGGGGTATGGGAGGATCTACAACACCATTTAAAGATGTGGAAGATTCTCCTCTTTGGAAGAAAGGGAAGACACTTGGTTGACACCAATTGTAGTTATTCTTCTTAGAGAACATGCTCGCTCTTAGTTACAAATAAGAGTATTAACAATTATTAGTCAAGATGCTAGACAGCTCAAAACAATGGTGAAGCAAGCTGCCAAATGATAAACTTTGTGCTAAGTGTCCCAACTTCCCCTGCATGTATTTCTTAATCTTCCAGACCTCTACCTCAGGTTGCTGCCCTTCTGCTTTTATTTGGTTCATTTGATGGTTTATAATTTCTGTATGAGTATAAGTGCCCAAGGCCCTGGAGCTGGGGGTGCAGCTGGACAAATGGAGCAGGGACACAGAAACCCCACTGGTGTTTAAGCTTTATATGTTGTGTCTTAACATGTATCTTGTTGATGTCAAATGTCCAAACTCACAAATTAGGACCCTGTGAAGTTTTAGATTTAATTCCATTTTAGTTTCCAAGTCCGCAGGGCACACTGCAGACTTTTTAGATTTTCCTCTGAAATGGGAAAGTCCAGAAACTTTGGCTATTTGGTGTGGAATGAGAACCAAATTTCACTTATGGTTCGCTCTGGTGAAGTTTGGGGCGGTGTGAAGAACACCAAATAGACCAAGACTTACAGTAACCAGGACAAGAGCTGACAGTACAGACTCCAGAGTGCCAGCACTGATGCTGTGTTTTCAGCACTGTCAAGCTACAGGCCTTGCCATAAGCCTTGCCTTCTTCCCAGCTGCTGGAATTAAGGGACATGGACTGAAAAGTGAAGGAATATAATTTATGGCAGTGGGAATAAAGTGCAGGAAGCTTTGAGCATATGTCTGAATGAAGTTGAGGCTGCAGTCTTGTTGATTTGGATATTCTCAATGGCATCTGATCTCCAGAGGGATTTAAGGACAGGACAAGGCCACTACCAGGAGGTGAGCCAGGACAGAGGGAGGGCTGGGGAGAAGCACCTGAAAGAGCTTGGAGAGGTGGTGCTGGAGGGGGCAGGGAGCATTTCCAGGACAAGAGGGAAAGGACATGGCTGAGAAAAGGCTCCAAGCTTTGAAGAAGTTGAGTTCTGATTTTTGTCTTCCCCAAAATCCTCCACACCCCCGGGGACCCTAGAACATGGTGACCCGTGGCACTTCCATTGCAGTGTGCTAGGAATATCCTGCTCTTTTCCTAAACTTGCTGGATTTGTAGGCTGCGCCCCACCCAGTGTCCATACTCACTGTCAACCTGCAAGGTGTCGGACTGAAGCTGGGGGTGAAGTCGACCAAGTGACAAACTTTCACTCAGATTCTTGTTGAATGTTAAAACATTTACCAAAACCTGCAAGAGAATAAATAATCCTCAATAATACAAAAAATGATGAGAATAGTAGAAGCCAACTTCCTGAGCATCCCCCGAACTGGTGGCTCCAAGATCTGCACATGCAGCAGGCAAAGCAGATTTCGAACCATTTACTAAACTGCATGAACTCCTGCAGGGGTGTGCACACACTAAGGTCCTTGGAATATGGCCTGTAATTTGTTGGTTGTAAAGTAGGACATTTTCAAGGTAGCGTGGGCTTTTTGTCACATTGCTCCTGCTAAACTAGCAGAGTTGTGTGTCTGGAACACGATGTGAGCTCTAAGTAAGTGTTTGTTACAGCCAAAAGCTCAGCACATGACTTCTCCAAACAAAGCACTAGGAAGCAGTTCTTGGCTTTGGTTTTGCTCTGAATAGTGCTTTCCAAAAGGTAAGGAAACTGGGAGCCCTTCTTGTGCTTTTCTTTTTAGCAATCCATTACTGCTGTACATGCAATCAAGCCATTGGCAAGTACTTCTCTTCATTAAAAATCATAAATTAAGAGGAAGTGCCCAATTTATATCCAGTGCTGAGCAGGAGGAATTCAGTTGGGAATACTGTAAAAGGAGCTTTTCATACAAAAAAGGACCAAAGGGCTGCCAGTTTCCTGCAGTTCTCTGAATAACAAAATGCTCCTTTTTTTTCTTAATCGTCCTTAAGATGAGTTCTGAACAGGTATTAGAATGACAAAAACCATTCTAGAGTTTGCCAAAATGCTTCTCCTCTACAATTATGAGTGGTGTCACCAGGAAAGGTGCTAGAAAAGTAAACTGGTAACCCTCAGAGATTTGAAAAAAACCAAAGTGTGGAACTGGTGACATCAAAGATTGAACCAGTAACCTGTGGCCACCAGTTTTGACCCAGCCTGGGCCAATTAGGAAGGGAAAGGAGGGGACCCTACTCAGCTCTGAGCAGAGCAGCTGCTCTGGGAGGACACGGCGCCAACCTGGACGATGCTGCTCAGGGCTCTGTCCCCATTGTTGGCCCCCAGACACAGGTAGGTCCCACACATCCCCTCGGAGGGCCTCACGATGGTGGGCAGCAGGAAGGACCGCGGCCGCTTCCGAGGCTGAAGGAGGTTTTGCTGCAGTTGAAGAAAAGTCACACCAAAAAATGTCAACAAGCCAACTCTCCCACAGAAGGAACACGAAGCCCATCACCCTCTTCCAAAGAACCACCCCAGCAACGTGGGGTGGGTTTACAATGCATAAGGCAGCACTGAAGCCACCAGCGCAGGTCTGTATTCATTTCTTTCCAAGACCTGAAGACATCTCTCCTGCTACCTGTTACTTTTTAACCTGCAGAGCTACAATTCATAAAGAGAGTCCTTAATACAAGTCCACATTCTTACTTAAAGTGCATCTGGGCTGCAGGGAAAGTAGGTAACAGTGTTGTTTGGTAGTTCCGCATTGTAATAATAACTGCTGGACATGGAGCCCTCTGTTTTCTCACTTTCAGTGGCTCATATAATGAAAAATAGCAACTTTCTCAAGGCTGTTGTCTCTGTTATTAATAAGGCATTAAACAGCTTCCCTATTGCGAAGATGAGAATAAAATTGGGAAAAAAAATGGTAAATAAAGAATTTGTCATGTCATTCATTACCGGCCTGGGAGTGGAGTGGTTCATTGTTTTATATTGCCAGGAGAAGTCCAACATCTGGCTGTTCAGGAGGATTCCAGACGGTGTTATTATTCCACTGCCAAAGGGACGATTCAAAGAACTGAAAAGAAACACAAAGAAATTTCATAAAAATCATCCCAGAGATTTTTGTACAGCTTGAGGCTTTCAGGGTTCCAACTTTCTGTCCCACCTTGTCTTGACAGAGATTCTTCAGTGGTTCTCTAGGGCTGGTGAGATTGAGAAGAGGCAGTTTCCTTGCAGTTAGGAGCAGGAGCCACACAGGCCACAGCAGCTCTGTCCCTCCCCGTGTTTGAGGATTCCTTTTGCTGTGATGGATCTGCCTCTATCAGTCCTAAATTTGCCATCACCTCTCCCCCAGGGAGCAGATACAGGCCACTCCAGCCACGTTTCATTGTGAGAGGGCTCCAAGATTGCACAGGGCAGAGCAGCAGCAGCCCACACATCTCAACCCCATCTCTCCCATTCCTCTGCTGCAGGACTGACTGGGACAGAGCAGCACGGCTGCTCCAGGTCTGGTCCCATCCTGTCCTGCTGAACCTACTCCCTCCTCCCTGCTCCCACCCCTGAGCTCACTGTGGAGGGAAGAGGCCAATCCCTTACCTCACCACGGCAACGATGAAGTCGTCGGGGCCCATGACGAGGACCTGGCTGGCGGCGGTCCCGCTCTCCAGGGGGAAGTGAGGCACACGGAGATCGGATGGGAAGGACTGGGAGTCATTGATCAGCTGGTGCAGGGAATTGGCTTCTGATTTACTTCAGCAAGGAGGGAGGGAGAGAGGAAAGCAAGCGGTGAGCCTGGAGAGCTGGACATGTCCTGTGTGTGTCTACACAGCTACGGCCAGGTGTCCCCAAGGGGAAGGACAGGGAGCTGTTTTGGTTCACCCCAGGGAAGGAAGGGCTGACAAGGTGGCTCAGTCTGCACAGAGAGGCACTCAGTCTGCCATGGACCTCCAAAGGCTCTGTCTACCCCTGTTTGCCCTCACCAGGAGTAAACCTACCCCCAATGGCCAAGGTGACAACCCCAGCTGAATGCCAGTCTTCAGCAAAAGGACAAGTGCAGCCCAGCCCAGCCACCAGCTGTGGCTAAACCTGACTCTGAGATGGGAGGCTGGGCTGAAACCCCAGGCCTGGCCTCTCCTGCACATCTGGGTGTTCTGCAAGTCCCTGAGCCCCACAGAGGGGCACGGAGAGGCAAAAATGGCACATGTGGCCGTGCCCACAGGGATGGCTGTTTGTCCGACCCACTCAAAGGAAATGTTTAGAGGTGTGGCAAAGTGGGAGAAACCCTCAAGCTCAAGCTGACTCCAGGAAACCTCTGAGTGAGGACATCCTGTGACCCATCCTCAGAGTCCCGTGGTATCAGTGATCCTTGTGAAAGAATGAGCCCTGGGAGGACACTCAGGGTCTGACCTTTCCTTCATAAAACAGAAGGAGGAAAAGCTCAGGGCAGAGCAAACCCAGGAATGATATCCAACCCACACATCCTGCAACTGCCACCATGCCTGTCCTCCTCAGACATACCTCACCATGCCTTCTGCTGTGTGAGTGACAGACACGTCACCAGATGGGTCTCCCAGGTTGCTCGCCAGACTCAGGGCTGTTTTTAATGTCTAAAGAAAGAAAGGAAAGAAAGGAGAAGAGGAAGAGAGGAACAGAGAGGAGGAGGAGAAGGAGAGGAAAAGAGAGGAGAGGAAAGGAGAGGGGAGGCAGAGGAAAGGAAAAACATTTATGTGACCCTGGAAATACAACTTCTGATACTCCAAACTGGAAGACGTATCTGGTGTCCTGGTGTGTGGCTAAAGCTTATGAAGAAAAATGACCAAAAGTCTGCGTTCTGGAAATACCTCAGCGCAGAGGGCTGCCACATGTGGGTATGGGAACCAAAGAGCCTCAGTCTGGCATGGCAAACTGTGCTGGGGGAGCCAAGTGAATCCAGCAGCATTTGTACAACCACAGAATGCTTGGAGTTGGAAAGGACCTTAAAGCTCATCACATTCCACCCCCCTGCCATGTTGCTGTCCTATAGCATAGCAACATACCCCTTGCATGTCAATCACAGAAGTTTCAAGTCCTCTAACAGGTCAGCGTGATTTGAAATACCCTCTAGCTGTCTTGTTACTTGTTGGTTTGTTATTGTTCCTCCCCTGAGGGATCTTTATTGGTTTACTATCATGTACCTTCTTTCATGATTGGTTCATTCTGTTATCTCTACCTGATGATGTAACACTTTAAAACTCTCTGCGAGAGAACAAACGGGGTCTCTCTGCTTTAGCTTCCCTTCAAGCTAACTGGCCCCTGCCCTCTCGGGGGCAGGAGAAAATAAACTTGGAATGCAGCTGACAGAGTTTCCACTCTTTTCTCCGTACCTTCCGCTGCTGGCTACAGCATGCCCACATGCTGTGAGGAGGCGTTGGGCTGCACTGGTAAACTGAGGCACGCAAACCTCAGTTACCATCTTCCCGTCGCTAGCTCACGCGGGCTCGGACCCCGTTAACCTGCAAGCCAGGCTGGGAGCAGCCTGGCCGGTGGAGATTTTAACACTGCCATGGGCAGGGACACCTTCCCATGTTGCTCCAACCTGGTCTTGAACACTTCCAGGGATGAGACAGCCACAGCTTCTCTGGGTAACCTCTTCCAGCAGCTCACCATTCTCACAGGGAAGAATTTCTTCCCTATATCCCATCTAACCCTGCCTTCTGGCAGTGGGAAGCCACAAGTGCAACATGCCTGGCAGGAGCTGATGCCCAGCTCAGTGGTTCAGCTTCATTGCCAGCTGGCAGACAGGGTCTCCAGGATGCCATTTACTTTCTATTTCCATTCCTGAGTGGTCACCACAATAGCAGAGATCAGACTGAATCCCAGTGGGACAGTGGGTGCTGGGCTTGCTGCTGCCTCTGGATCCCAGCTCTGCTGGCCCAGCACCAGTGCTGAGCAGAAATGAGCTGTTCTGCTCCCCAGCTGCTGCCCAGCTCCTGGCCGTAAACCATCCAAAGGGTTTGAACAGAGAGCATCAGTCCCAGCACACATCAGGGAGTGATGGTGCAAAAAGAGGAAAGGATCTGGTTTCTCAAACATGCGGAATCCTGCCTAAGACGCTCCATTGAAAATGGGAAGATGCAATTTCAAAGGACAGGGTTTATCCAGCCCTGGGATTACAGCACAGCCAGGGCAGAGCCACAAGGGGAGAGAGAGCTGCTCCTCAGCCAAGCCAGCCTGTGCCGAGCAGAAACACACTCAACGTTCAGCTTGCAGGTCATGCCATGGTCATTCAGGATTCAGAACGGTCCACTCCCCTGCAGGCAGCCAGCGAGATGGGACTGCTGGTCTGGAATGTGCCACACAGCAACAGCTTCTCCTTGGTTATCAACTGCGTGGAGAGTAGAACGTGACAAATCTCTGGAGAAGGCAGCATTTCCACGGAGCAGTGTCCACTGACCACCACGCCATGGAGGGGGACAAGGGCTTGGTGGTCAGGGAAGAGCTCCATGGAAACATGCAGAACACATCCACTCCAGAGGTTAAGGACATCTTGGTCCTGGTTGTTCCAGGGCTAGATACCTGATACTGCCCTAGCACTGTGATGCTTCTTAAAATCAAGACTCAAACATGGTTAGAAGGGAAAAAGGGGTTTTACCTTGGTATTTATTTTAAGGATCTATAGGTGCACCACGTCCAGGTCGAACGCACTGAAATGCACACCACAATGCACACCCACGATATATCAAGTATAACATTTTAGGTCTTACTAATTAGCATATCTATCAAAGATTCCCCAATGAGAGGCTCAAGTGAGCCCCCCTCCCCAAGGAACCTTCCCCTGGATGGCTCTATCTTAGTTTACAAAATGTGTTCTGGAGAGGCCCTTGGTGTCTGGGGCTTTCTGATCCCTAACTATGAGGCTTCTAAGATGTTTAGTCTCCTAGCTTGACAAACAAGTCTAAGAATGTAGGCTAAAACCCACTAAGAATACAAAAGGCTATAAAAGGTATATAAAAGGGGTATGAAAGAAAAGGCAAAAAATCATCATGGCATCAACTGAGCCTCAGCCACATGTTCAGCTGTGGGACCCAGGCAATCAGGGTTACACATCTCCTGAAGTGACTGCCTTGGAGCTGGAGGTTGCTGCTCCAGGGTTACCAACAGGTGAAACTCTTGGCAGAGGAAATAGACTCACCCAAAGCTTCCTGAAGAGAGCTCAAAAATAACTCAGGTGAGTCAACCTCCTGTGCCTCTGCACAGTGTGTAACACTCCAGTTGCTGCATTTTTGCTGAGACACTTCCAAGCATTGTCCTGTCTGCTACAAGGATGTGGTTAAATCCTCGATTAAAATTTCCAGCTCATAAAGCCCAGCTGTGGATCTATAAATTCCCAACTCATAAACCCCATCTGTGAATCTGTGGAGCATCTAAGAGCGTAACTCTGCTTACAGAGCAGGAGACAGAGCACTTGCTCAATCTCCTGGGAAGCTGCAATGTTGTGGTAGGACAGTCCTAAATACTGGAAAAATTCTGGACCACAGAGAGCAGGAGGTGGGCAAAAATGTCAACTTTTTTTAAAATGTGAAGTATTGGTCAGTTTTCCTTGTCATCACCATGTAGAGGCTTTTGCTTGCAGCACACCTTGCAGTGCCCTCGGGTGCTCTGCAATCGCCAGGGCCACTGGAGCTAAGAGGTGGAGGAACTTGATGGGACCACCCTCAAGTGCTGTGGGGTCATTCTGCAGAGATGATCGTATACAAGAAATGGACAAAAGCCACAGTTTGTTCTGAAAAAGCTCTTCCTAAGCAGGAAAGATCCTTCTGCTCAGCCTCTGAGACAGCAGCACTGCTCAGTTTTATACCTTAGCAGTCTATTTGCTCGTTCTCCTCTGGGAATGACCTACAAACATTTTGTACAATCACAAAATAAATAAATCATTCTCTAGCAGCACAAGCAATTCAGCCAAATGTTGAACTTCCTCTTACCTCTGCCATCCAGTGCAAGATATTCCCTCTGGATCCTTGACTTGTGATGTTAAAGCCCTCGAGGATGTTCAGTGCTGTGATCAGTGCAGGACCTGCATGGGGAGGTGGGGGGGTGAAAACAAGGTGACCTGTGGAGGAAAGAGGAGAGGAATGAAGCTGCTTTTGTCAGACACCATCCAGTGAGAACACTCATCCATGAGTTGTGTCCTTGAGGACAGGGAAACCCTTCCAGATTCGAGGGTAAATAATAGAAAGGAACACGATTTGAGAAGGGTTTCCCAGAACATCCCTGTTGTATCTTTCTGTTTCTTTATGAAGGATGAAGGAAGCCCTAACAGGCATGCTTCTTTACCTCTGAAATTCAGTTCTTATTGGTTGGCTGTTGGTTTGTAGACTGCAGTATGGAAGAATGGAGATAGAATCATAGAAAACCAGAATGGTTTAGGTTGGAAGGGACCTTAGAGGTCATCTAGTCCCACCCCCTGCCATGGGCAGGGACACCTTCCACTGTCCCAGGCTGCTCCAAGCCCCATCCAACCTGGCCTTGGACACTTCCAGGGATCCAGGGGCAGCCACAGCTTCTCTGGGCACCCTGTGCCAGAGCCTCCCCACCCTCACAGGGAGAAATTGCTTCCTAACATCTAATCTAAATCTCTTCTCTTTTAGTTTAAAATCATCACCCTTGTCCTGTCACTATCTGCCCATATTAGAAGTCACTTTCCCTCGTTTTTATAAACCCCTTTTACATACTGGAAGGCCACCTAAAAATGGGTTTGCAACATTACAGCTATAAGGAGGGTAAATACAGGGACTGCAAGAAAAGAATGACATTTTAGAAACTTCTTGCATAGTTAGCTTTTCTCCCTTTGGGAACTGTCTTAAGCTGCAGGTCCAGCTTCTACTGAGACGTTGCATCAAGATGTGACCATGTTGCATCTTTAGACTTTCAAGGGAAAAAACATTTCAAACTGCTGAAAATCTTCTGAACCACCCATGACACCATCAGTGTCAGCAGGAAATAGCAGGAAACTCCCCGGGAAGCCTTTCTGCAGACATCTCAGCACAGCTTTGACTTCAACTCTTGTTCAATGCTGTTGCCACGCCTTGTGAGGTGAAGAGAACTTTCCCCTGGAGCTGCATGGCAATGGGTGAGGGTGTACCTTGATAGATTGTGTGCACAGGATCCTCCACAGTGACACTGTAATTGCTGAAATCTTCCTCCACCAAGACTCCTCCATAGTTGTGGACCTGCACGAGAGCAAAGCAATGCACACTGAGCAGGCTGGGCCAAGGCTCTCTGTGCTCCTCGTGCTGGCCCAGGGGAGCCCATCCCTCATTGTCAAACACACTCCACTGAGATTCCTGAGCCAAGCGCCAGGTTCCTTAGGATACCCTGGAAATCTGTGCTTTCTTAGCCCTGGTGACCTGGCTCACTGTTCAGCATCGCAGGAAGGCTCTGCACTCACCTCCAAAAGCTCACCCACCCCAGGGGTGCTCCCAAGACATTGTGTCTGCCTGGGAAGGTGGGGATTGGTCCTGCCCTGCAGCCTTCCCTGCCCTGGCTGGCAAGCATGAGTGTGTTAAGAGGTATCGAATACTGCCAGGATTGTGGATGCAGGAGACACGGAGTCCAGGTGTAGCAGGTGGCCATCACTAGAAATTTCAACTAAAAAATCACTGTTTCCACCCTATTTGAAATTATTTCAGCTGACAGTGGGTCTGCTGTAGCCTTCATCTTCCTGTAAGACTCCTGTCAGAGGTACAACTTACCAGGGCTGGTAATTTTCATGAACACAGGAAAGATGGGTGATTCCCTCCACTGCAGGTCTTCTATGACTGAGTCATGATGGAGATGAGGGAGGACCGTCAGAGGGTAGTGGGGCACTGCCCAGGCTCCCCAGGGAATGGGCACAGCCCCAAGGCTGCCAAAGCTCCCTGGACAATTGTCTCAGGGAGAGGGTGGGATTGTTGGGATGTCTGCATGCTCTGATCTCTAACCCAGCCAGCTTCCTTGGCAGGAAAACTCCTCTGGCAAAACTGAATGAATCACTGGAGCAGGGGATGGCTAATGGAGGGCATGCTGTGGGGCCAGAATGTCAAATAACCCCAAAGCTGCTAAAGATGTCTCTCCTACTTGGGATCCCTGTTTCCTTCACAGAGAAAAGGCTGGTTGAACCCAAGAGCTGTGCTGAGCCAGGACCTGGCTCCTCAGACCCAGTCAGTGGGGAATGGGGCAGGAGGAGCAGAGAAAGGGGAGAAGCCTTGCCACACACTGCAGACAACATCTCAAATTCCCCAGAGAGCACTATTTTGCACCTGTGCCTGGAAGCAAAGAGTGGGTGTTTTGGAGCTGTTCTTGATTTCAACAGATGGATGCCCTCTCTGTGCTGGAACAATAAACACTGTGTGAAGCCAGCACTTTGCTCTGCAACCAAAGCTGGAATTGTGCACTGGATCCCAGAGCTTGTCAGGGTCTTTGATGTGGCAACCCTGGGCCTTGCTCCTCCATAGGGAATTTGTGCTTCCCTGTGGCAGCCCCCAGGTCAGGGGAAGAGGGTGATAAAGCAGGGTTAAGCCGTGGACATGCTCACAAGCTTGGGACTTTTCCTGCTCCTCATCCTTCACCTCTGCTATAGTTCAGGTGAACTGTAGATTTCCAAACACAGAGCCCACAGATGTCTGAGGCTTGAGTGCAATGAACACATTCCAGATTCTTGATGAGCTATTGAAGGAGCATCATTTGAACCATGGTGGCTCAATAAAATGGTGCCCTGACCACCCTGACTGCAGCCACACATATAAAAGTTGTCATGGTTTGTTGAGGGCTTTTTTAACCAGATACTTTGTTTTTGATATTTTTTCCAGAGCACCTCTACCAGGAGTTAAACTAGGGCAACCCCAAGTGGGACCAAGCCTGTCTAATCCTCTGCTCACAAGACTCACAGGTTTGTTTTTTTTTAAACCATCTCCCTGGAGTCTGTATCCTACAGTCCAATTAACCACAACTTGTTTCTCAACAGCCTCTCATTCTGGGGGAAAAGGCTTTGTCTTCCAAATGAACAGAACCCAGAGGGGGCTTCAAATTGATTTCTGTTTTCCTTCCAGACTGTCCTGGTTATAGAGAAAATGGAGGTTTCACTTCTGTAGACTGTGGGAATGGCCTGTGTGTCACTTACACCACCGCAGGGACAGGAAAGGAAAAGGAGGCATCTGTCCCCATCATTGTGCTGGCACCTGGCTTATCTCCCTTTTGTCACCTTAAGCAGGTGGCAGCCCCAGCCTGGCAGGTGACAGGGACAGTCCTGGCTCACCTCGGAGATCATCTCCTGGGTCAAGTTTCCACTGTAGAAGGCTGACACCCCTTCTGCCCCCAGCAGCTGCAGCACGGCCGCGAGGTCCAGGCGCCGGACGAACATTCCAGGCAGCAGGGGCTGCCCGTCCGGCAGGAAGAGCTCGTGGAATCGGTCAGAGTAGTTCAGGTCCTTCAGCTCACTCAGGGCTTTGGCTGCAGGGGAGAAGGGGAAGGACATCCAGAGAAAGCAGGGGTCAGGAAGGCGCAAAGGACCTGGAGTCACCGTGCACCTGATGGGGACGTTGGAGGCCTGCTGATGCCTCTGGCCCTATTGCAAAACTAGAGGGGAGCTGGATCAAAGCAAAGAAACCCAAAGAAACCCTAGCACCCTTCCCTGCCTGGCCCTGGGCACTGCCCAGTGTGGCTGCTCTGCCCTGGCTCTGCCCAGCTATGGCAAAGGGCTCCAGTCTGGCTGCCACCACACTGTCCCCTGGCAGACTGTGGCTCACGCATTGCTCAGCTCCCAACACCTTCCATCTCCAGGTCCACAAAGCCCTGATTTCCCATGATTAACCACCTATATCCCCAGCTCCTTGCACAGTGCCCATCAGGTACTCACCCAGGTCATGTGTGACATTAAAGCCGTTCTGGGCGACACTGGCTGTGAGTCCCAGCAGCTCGGACCACGGGAGTCTGCCAAAGGAGAGAGGACAAGGAGAAACGGGCCTTGGAGGGGTGCAGTGGGGCAGGGTGGTGGGGAGCAAGCACAGGGCTTGGCTCTGCAGCCAGGGGCTCCTGGAAGACCAGGCTGTGGGGCCAGCAGTGGCCAAAAGGAGCACTGAGCTTTCAGTGCTTGTGTTTCTCCTTAACAGGATCATCTCAGTGCTCCAGGATATGCCCCAGAGAGGAATGGCAGCACACGGATGGGGGAAGGGGCGTCTCGGGAGCAAAATCTCAAGCCAGGCTTTGGTCCTGAGCAAGTCATTCAGATCCCTCCCTATCCCAACAGAGCACCAAGGACATGCACACCTCTTAGGATCCAGTTAAATGAAGATACACAGACATGCGAGGCAATGTGCTGCACCCCTAACAGAACGCTTATTGTACATCTTCTTAGCCAAAAATTCGCTTTGCAGAAAACATGACCTGATGCTGAATTTTTTCTTTTGTACATGAAATACCAAAAAATAAACATCTCTTTCAACACAAGCCTCCAAGTACCCCTTAGCTAATGGTTTTGACTGGTGGCTAAGAATGTGGTCTGATGGCAAGGGCCCATGGGCTTCCAGCTTCCCAGTGGGGACCCCAAGACACAGCCTGTGCCTCATGTCTTACCTGCCATGTAACTGGTGTGCCTGGTGCATTCCTTGGATCATGCCTGGCACCCCCACAAGCAGACCTGGCTGTAAAATAGGAAGGACAAAAAGGAAGAGAGTAGTCTCCTTTCCACAAGTACATGGGACATGGTCCCCAATTGCAAGTTGAGGAGGTCCAAGTCATGTTTACTTTGGAATTATCTGCATAGTTAGGAGAGGGGAAGAGGTCTGTAGCAACACACTTTACTATGGAATAAAAAGTTTTGGAAGGAGAGAGGCAAATTCAATCTTGTTCTCAACCCAGTTTGGTCAGGAGAAATAACTCAGCAGAACAACCTGGGATTATGCTCCTTCCTGGGGCTCTTGTTCTCCCAGCACCCTGCTGCCACAGGGACATGCCTCTTTACTCCCTAAAGCTCTGCAGGCATTTTGGGGCTGATAAAGAAGTGTTTCCCCTAGATTCCCCATGTCTGTAGGGCCCAGGATCTCCCATGATGAGAGAGACCTCCTGTTGCTGTTGCTTTGCTGAGTACCTGCCCCTTGGCCTGAAAGCTGGAGGGAGGAGAGCTGGAGACAACAGCCCTGGAGGCAACGGCTGTGGGATACTGGTTCTCACCTTGGTGTCCTGCAGCAGGTCCCCTTCCAGTGGGATGCCCAGGGGAGCCACCTCACGGAAGTCGATCACCCAGCTCCTGTTCTTGCGGATGTCGTGGACCAGCATCACCCCGCCCCTGTGGTGAGACAGGGTCAGGGCACTGCCCCGGCTGCTCCTGCAATAGCCGCTGCCGGAGAGCTCGGGTGGCACTGGGGCCAGGGCCGGTCCAGTGTGACGAGAGTCACTGTGGCAGGTCACCAGCCCCAGCAGGGCCCCGGGGTGGCCGGAGGAGCAGGGAATGCTGCTGTCCTTCCCTAGGGCACACACCAGGACGGCCAAGGCAGGGTCGGTGTGGGACACAGGCAGCCCTGTGCTGAGCCTAGTGAGGCTGGAGCAGTCCCTGCCTGCCTGGCCAGGGAGCCACTGGCTCTGTTCCAATGCCAAGTTGGGACCATCTGGGATTTTCTTTCTAATCTGAGCAATTTTGCAACAAAAGAGGGTTTTTGCTTACAGCAGCAATGGGTGGTGCAGCTGGAGCAGTGATCAGGTGGCTGTGGTTTATGCAATGCTCCTGAGCCCTCCTGCAGAGCCAGGAGCACCAGGCTCACGTGGATGCCACCCTGGGTATGAGGGCTGGGAGAAGGCCACCCTCCCCAGCAGCTGCCTGGAGCTGGGCTTGGACTTCAGCCTCAGGAGCAGAGCTTGTGGAAGGCAGGACTCAGGCTCTGAAAGCACTGGGACTGAGCCCGGGGTGTTTGTAGCTCCTGGCACATTCACAGCAGGGCTCACCAGCCCTCTCGAGCCTGGGGCTTGGATGTTCCTGGCAGCCACTACAGCAGAAACAAACTTCCCTGCCTGGGGGTCTCTGTCCTGTGCTGGTAGCACGGTGCACAGGAAGGGTCACTGTGGCAGACGTGGACACATCACTGCCTGATGTCAGAGCCCTGACACCACACCCTGGGCCTGGCACTGCCACGGAGGCATTTCTCAGCTGCAGAGGGACTTTTTACAAGGGCAGATAGTGACAGAACAAGGGGGAATGGCTTTACACTGACAGAAGGCAGGTTTACATCAGGTATTTGGAAGAAATATTCCTCTGTCTGAGGGGGAGGTGGTGGGGGCACTGGGCACTGGTGCAGGCTGCCCCATCCCTGGAAGTGTCCAAGGCCAGGCTGGATGGGGGTTGGAGCAACCTGGGATAGTGGAAGGTGTCCCTGCCCATGGAAGGGAGTGGAACTGGATGGGTTTCAAGGCCTCTCCAACCCAAACCATTCTGGGGTTCTGTGAAACCACTCACTTGAGGACACCTGAAGACAAGAGCAGGGGGCGAGTGCCCCACACTTACCCTCCCAGCCCCGAGGTGTGGGGGTTGACGATGCCAGCGCAGAGGGCCGAGGCGATGGCCGCGTCCACCGAGGAGCCGTGCCTGGCCAGCACATCGGTGCCCAGCGCGGTGCAGTGCGCGGCGTCCGTCACCACGGCGCCACGGTGGAACAGCTGCCGGACACGAGAGGGTTGTGCTGGGCTGTGGTGCTGGTGCCGCCCAGATCTGCACCCACCAGTGTGGGACCTGAAGCCTGGGGCCAGAGCCGAGGCTGATCCAACAAATGCCAGTGGGAACCATACGTGCCCTGGCACATCCCTGCTCCAGTGCAGCTGCAGGTAGCCACGGCCACCAGTTCAGACACGTGCCACTCTAAGCTGGGGGCCACGTCTCCCTCTGCCCCTCATGAGCCCAGAGCTGTCCCTGTGCTGCAGCCAGGCAGTCACTGGGAATGGGGATACAGCTGCAAAGAATGCAGCATGCCCCCAGGACCACAGCCTGTTCTCATCCTTGTGCCAGTGCTGTGCTAATGCAGTCACATGATGTTTTAAAGAGTTGATTTCATCCCTATGGCACAAATTGCAGCATCTCAACATGAGCCAGGCTGGCCTGGGGACATGCAAAGACAGAAGGGCCATGGCAGCACATGGAGATGGTGATGGTGACCCTGGCAGAGGTTCTGCAGGAGGATCCAACCCCGTGGCCAGGCTGCCTTGGCTCTGCAGTCTAGCACTGGGCTGTGGGACAGATTAGCAGGAGGTTCACCTCTGTTTTCAGCTATTTCCCTGCTTGGTCCTGGATGAATCTTCCAGAGGTGAATCTGGGCACGTATGCCCATAATCCATAAAACTCCAAGTGAACAAGATGCCTACTGTTTAGCCAAGGATTATTTTCTGAAAGCACTCCCATCTGGCTCAAGCCACAGCTGGAGTCACAGCAGTGGGGCTGTCTGTTCCCTGCCAGCAGCACCCCCAAACCTGCCTGGCACAGCCCCCTCCACCCTGACCATGGGGCAAGCTCTGAGAGTCCGGCTCGGCTCTCCAAGCACAACCTCCAGGCACAAGAAAAGGCTTTCAAGCCAATTTGGGGTGGAACCAGGGGAGACTGAGCACCCATGGCCTCACTGACACCAGCCATGGCTCCCCAGTACTCCCCTTGCTGAACTGCTGACCAGGAGGAAATTTAGGGAGCTCTCCCATCTTTGGAGCCAAAGCCCAACCATAAAGCCACTCTTTTGTCTTACCTGAGGGTCCCCAAAATAGATCTGCATGATGAGGGCCACAGTGACCCCTGTGGCGAAGGTCAGGCAGGCGGTGATGATGACAGTCAGCCCGTCCTGCTGGCAGCTGCAGTCTCCAGAGAAGGGGTCCTTGCTGGTCTCCTGCAGAGGCGACACATCCTGGCTTCCCATCTCCGAGGACGACGAGGGCAGGCGCTGCAGGCGCGCAGACTTCAGGAAGGAGTCTGGGTCTTTGTGGGCAGCAGGGAGGAAACAAGTGCGAGTTATTGAGCAACTCAGGGCTCTTATTGCAGTGTTTACCCAGCACTAGCATTACACTGAGCCCCTTCCAGCAAGGCTATCACCTTTCCTATTGATCCCAGCTCTCAGGAGCCTTTCTGGCTCAGATACTGCTTTGGGTCATTTTACTGATCCTTTCCTTTAGCTCTAGTTATTACAAACTGACTTCCCTGGAGATTAAGAGAGACAAAAAACCCCTGAATTTTACTCCTTTTCAGTCCATTCATCAGTCTTCAGTGATAGGCCCTCTCCTGTGCTCCATTAGGAGGGGTTCTTAACACAGCAAACAGATCTCTGAAATGCAGTGGGACTGAAGAAGAGGAAATTAAGATATTAAAAAAAAATGCAGCAGCTTTACTTGGAGCTGTGATTGAGCTAAAGCACCTGAACAAAACAGAGGTAAAGCAAAACATTTGGCCTGTGCACAGAAAATACCTCTAGGGAAGCGAGGGCAGAGAGGAGCAAACCTGCAAACCGGAGGCCTCGGAACATCCACTCGCTCCGCTGCAGGAAGAACTCTGCTTTAACTCCTTGCTTCCTCTGGCAGATGAGCCCCACTGGGAAATGAAGCCGCACACTGGACACCCGGCTCCAAGATGGCAAAGCAGTGGGGCAGGGGTTTGCTGGGCCTCAGCAGGATGAAAAAGTCTCTTTTTTGCTCTGAAAGGTGCCTTGAATCTCTGCGAGTGTCAGCTGCTGCCCTTGTGCTGGGACGACACCGGCTGAGGATGCCCTGCCCGTCCCGGTCGCTGCCAGGCACATGGAGCTGCTGGGGCAGCTGTGAGGTTGTGCCCATCTCTGCTGGGCTCTGAAGGGGACCAAGCAGCTCAGGGGCATCATCCAGGGCTCCTGGAAGAATTTTTTCAGGGGTTGCAGTGCTCTGTGCATCCAGTGGGAAAAAGAGGAGCACCAAGTGGAAAAGACAAGATGAGAAGCTTGTCCCTCCATACAGGAGAGTTTCCTGGGTTTGGAAAGGGAGAGGGGAGTGAGCAGGAAAGCCCACATCCCCCATCAACTGCCTGTCCATCTGCTCTGGCAGGTGGTGTTGCCCTGGGCACTGTCAGCCCAGTCCCTGCCATTCACATGACCTGGCTGCAGCTCTCCTTAGGCCAGGGAAGGAGGGGGTTTTAATTTCAGTGATGCTGCAACCAGAAGTAAACTCCCAGAGCCAGGGAATCCCCTCAGGGTGAATTTAATCTCATTTGTGCTGTGGTGGTATAGGAGTGGAACTGGGAAAGGCTCAGCTTTTCCACACTGAGCCTCTGAGCACACACTGAACCCCTCATGGGCTCTTCTGGTCTAAGTGAGCTGGACTGAGTGGGAGGACTGGCTGGTGGCCTCAGTGGGGGCCACAACTGGCCTGGCAGGGGTTGCCATTGGGGTGGGGTGTCACATACAGCCCCCTGGCACACCCGAGTGAGGCCCCAGCCCCACCTGCAGGGAAACAGCGAGGAGTGAGCTGGACTCCTCTGTCCCATCCATCCAGGACGCCATCCCTCCACTCTGGTGACAGGCCAGCCCAGCACGAGGGGACATGAATACCTAGGAAGCAACTGTGGAAGAAGGCAGACCACGGCCCTCCCACCATGAAGTACCTCCATTCTCTGCCACAGACATCCTATTTTCAGTCCCTGTGACCACTGGCGTTGCATAGGGACAGCAGAGCTGTGGTTTGGGGATGGGAGCAGCTGGAAGGGGTTACTTGGGAGCAGAGGGAGCCAGGAGCAGCCTGCACAGCAAATGCACAGCTGCCCATCCCACCAATGTGCATGCTTTGAAAGAGAAGCCAGCAAATCCCACTTGGCTTCCGTGGGGCAGTGCAGGAGACATGGCTTCACAGGGAAGCCAATGCTTTGGAGAACCAGGGCCACCTCAGCTCTGGAGCTGCAGCAGAAGAGACAGCAGAGACTGGAGCTGCTGGGGGGCTCTGCAGGTGCTCCTGCAACAAGTGTCAGGAGAGCAGCAGCTTCTCCAGCCACCCCATCTGCAGGCATTGGTGCAGCCAAAACTGCATCAGATTCGGGGTGTGTGACGAGAGCCCCGTGCTTCCAGGAGAGCTGTTCCCACACCCCTGCAGGCAGCGGCTTCATCTCGATGGCCAGAAGAGCACAGGGTGGGAACAGGCAATGGGAGCTTCACCCGTGGGCACGGTGGGACAGGGCAGAGGGCAAGGGGCGCCTGGGGCTGTGCAAACATGGGCCTGGGGGCTGACAGGCACCCGGACTGGGAAGCAGCCCCGGGGGGGGGAAGGGCAACACCGCTTGAAGAAACATGACATGGGGGAGAAACAACATTTCTCTCAGCTATGGAGGAGGAAGCAATCAGTTAAAAATAGGCAAAGGATTTTCTTAGGGATCAAATGATCACCTGACTTTATTCCAGCTGAGCACCGGAGGGATGCAGCATCTCAGACCGAGGGATGTGCAAGGAGCACCCCAGGGTGGGGGGATGCTCAAGGGGCATCCCGGATGGAGAGATGGCATGGCCAAAGAGGCCATGCACAAGTGGTCCAGGCTGGAAGGCCAAACTGGCTGTGGGAGAGCACATTCCAGGCTGCCCTGGGAGGCTCTGTGCCGAACCCCTGGATCTCTGGCTGCCTTCCGTCCCTCAGGGTGAACGCGGGGCCGGGGCACAGGGACGGCGGGAGCCCGGGGAGCCCCGCTCCGGGCGCGGGGCCGAGGGCCGGGGGGTGCCGGGGGCCGCGGGCGGGCTTTGCCGCCGCCCCTCACCCGTGTCCTGCTCGCCCAGGAACGCGTCCTCCTCCTTGCGGGCGCGGAGGCCGCTCTCGG
>VXAD01004721.1:341416-355362 GCA_013399195.1 Dicrurus megarhynchus | reverse complement strand
GCCAGAGCTGCTCCAGGGATCTCGGGGTGAACCACGGCCCGGGTGAGCCAGGGTGCCCGCGGCTCCGCAGGGCGTGGCATCCCCGTGGCACCCGGCGGGGGTGCGCAGCTTTGCCCTGGGTTCGCAGCCCGCGGTGCCGCCGGGCGCTGCGCGTCCCCCGCGCGACGGGGGGCACGCGTGGGCCGCTCCTTACGTCTGTATAAGGCCGTCCCGCCGCCCCGGCCCCGCGGCCCCGGCCCCGCCGCATTCTTCTGCCTTGTATGGGCCGGGCCGGGCCGGGGCGGGCCGGGACCCTGGGCCCGCCCGCCCCGCGGAGCCGCGTCCCGCAGAGCCTCGTCCCGCAGAGCCCCGTCCCGCAGCTCCCGCAGCTCCCGCAGCTCCCCGCTCCGGGACAGGTGAGGCAGCGGCGCCGGGACCCGCCCCGGGACGGGAACGAGCGGCCACGGGGGGGACAGGGGCGGCCCGGGCAGGATGGAGCTGGAGGGATGGAGCCGGAGGGATGGAGCCGAGGGGAGCAGGGGGAACAGCCCCGACCGTCCCGGGAGGGGGAGCTGGCCCGGCTGCCTCGGAGAGCAGAGGGAGGCAGCCCCGCCGTATCTCCACCTCCGCAGTGCTGGTGCTGGTGCCGGGGTCAGCCCTGGGGACGGGGCGAGGTGGCAGGCAGATCCCCGGTGTGCCCTGCCGGGCATCCTGTACCCGGGCAGCCTCTTGCCAGGCCCAGCAGGAATGTTCCGGTAAGGGCAGGTGAGGATTGGTCCTGAGCCAAGCTGGGGGTAACTGTCTGCAATGCCTTGGAGCTGGGACATCCTGGCTTCCCCAGGATGGCAGAGCTGCCTGTGGCTTCACCCACCTCCTGATCTCTCAGACTGTTCCAGTCTGGAACATCTGCTTTTTGCTCCAAGTCCTTTTGCTGATGACCAGAGCCAAGATCCAGATGCATGCGTGATGCTCCAGATTCTCCCCAGTGACCTGTGAGCAGCTTCAGGCAATAAACTTCTGTAAGGCAGAAAAACTTTATTTAGCTCATTTCCTTCAGCCTTAAGCAGAGAGGGATGTTGTGTTTTGTTTATTCTTTCCCATGAAAAGTTGAGGTTCTCTTGGCTTCCCTCCCAGCGTGCCCTTTTGGTACAAAATGTTTCGACTGTGATAAAAGCCAAGGAAGCTCTAAAACATGGATGTGTAGGAGAAGGCAGCGGCCGGAGCTGAATTCTTTGGAGTGGAATATCCGCAAGTGTCAACAACCACCGCTGCTGACCAAAGATGGTCAGGTTCCTTCAGTCGCTGGAATTTTTTTCCTCTCTCCCTGGCAGGCTCTGTGCGGTTGTAGGAGGAGTTTGCGGTTACCTCCCCCCTCTGAGGCGCTGCGGCCACATTCCCCCGCCGAGGTGAGCCCCTTAATTCCCCTGGGAAAATAGCAAACCCCGGCCAGGGTACGTTATGCTGAGTGCACGAGGCCATGAAGACTTTGTGCCCGTGGTCCATGTCCCAGCCCCCCAGGTATCGGAAGGTGCTGGGTGCTTTGCACACCGAGGGTGTCTGTGCCGGGGCTCCTTGTGGGAGGCTGCAGAACTTGTGCTTCGGAAGGGTTTGAGTGGATCACATCCTTGTCTCCTAAACTTGGTGGGAAGCAACTAGTCCAGAAAGCATCTGCTGAACTTGCAGCCGAGCCCTGCAGCTGTGCGTGGGCCTGGCCAGGTCCCTGGTGTCCGGTGGAAGCTGGGGAAGGGCTGGGATGAACTCTGCCTCCCCGGGGTCACTGCACACTTTGCTCTGGCTCCCTGATGCTGCCCTGCTCCTTCCTCCCTGGCATCAGTGCTGGTGTCTGTCACTGGACTGGAGACACAGTCCAGGGCTCAGGTTTTGCTTTCCTCTCACCTCCAGGCTCCCTTTCCCACATCTCCAATAAGGCCATAAAAGGAGCAGAAGGGCAGCCGCCTCCATTCCTGCAGTGTCAAGTGGGCTGCTCCTCCCGCAGCTCCCGGTGCCTCTGGCTGGCAGTGGGGCTCCCCTGGCACCACAAACCCTCGTTGGTGAAGCTGAGCAATGCCACATCTCACGGGTATCCTGAGCAGGGCTGTGCTGGAGGAAAGGGATGGTTTAAGAACAAATGAAGCAGGGAACATGAGCTGCTCCCTGCTCCCTCCTCCAGCGTGACACCCCGTGCTCCGGAGCAGCCCTGGGGCTGGGAGAGGAGCCTGCGGATGGCAGAGCTTTACGGGTGGAATGATGTCCAGGCTGCTGCACTGCCCTGCAGCCTCCTGTGCCACCTCACCCCGTTGGCCCTCGTGCCACCCTGGAGGAGGGGTGAGACCTGCTGCCCGTGCGGGGCTGCCGGGTGGCCGCGTGTGGTGGGGGGCCAGTGCTTGCCCACCAGTGAACGTGGCTGCTTTGTAGCTTGCTGGTACTCGCAGCTCACTCTGGGAAGCAGCATTGGGCAGAGGTTTAACCACAGTCCCCATAAGGAGCCAATGTTTGCCCTGCAGGAGTGTCCCTTGGGACAGCCCAGGCTGTTGGAATCCCTCTTTCCCTCCCTGACCCAAAGCATCCAGCAGAGGCACATCATGCCCCTCACTGCCAGGGTCTGGTGGAGGAGCTGCTGGAGCAGATGTCCCTGCCCGGCTGTGCCAGGGGTGGCAGGGCAGCCCCACTGCAGCCTCGTCAGCACTTCCAGAGGTGGCTCCTGCTGGAGCAGCTTCTGAGGAGCCACCGTTGGGAAACCCTTGGTAGCATATCCCGGGAGAACACCCTGGGGACAGGGGAAAGGCTGCTGCCTCTGCCAGAGGAGCTGCCCTGTCTCCTCCCTGCCACTCCTTCGCACCACCCAGCCTGTCACAGCCCCCTCAGCCCAGCAGTGAGCTCCCGCTGGGATAGTGAGCTGGAGCAGCACAGGAGGAGCTGCAGGGGAGGGTGGAAGCAAGCAGGAGGGAGAAGGATGGGGCTGGGGCTGCCCTGGCAGCACTGCCATGTCCCTTTGGCTTGTCCCAACTTCCCCAGCACAGCCAGGAAGCAGCACCAGGACGGCGTTGGTTTTTACCAAGGAGGAAACACATGGCAGTTTATATTTCTGATAACTGTGGGTCCTTTCCTCTTTCAAACTAAACTATTTACTAATTTATGAACTCTTTAGGTCAGCGCCATGGTCCCTTGGGTCTGGCTCTCCGGTGGGGGAGGCGCAAGCCTGCTGGGAGATCATTTTGCCTCCACTGCAGGAGGCTGGGACATTGTTTTGGCAGGAGTGGTGGCAGAAGGACAAGCGAATGAGGGCAGCTGGTGACAGGGTGAACTGGGGACCAGATCAGTGTGTGGCTGTCACGGTGTCACCCAGCACTGACCTCCTGGGCTCTGCTGCCCAGGATCCACAGTTCCTGGGCTGGAGCAGTGCTGGGATGGGCCTTTCAGCGGGGCTGCCAGCAGCAGGACCGGTGTCCATGGGTCTCCCTCTTGCTGAGGAGGAAGCTGGAGGTTTGGTGGCTGCACCATTTGTCTGAGCCGAGTCCACCCCAGCATGCAGGGCATCATGGCCAGGCATTCCCTGCAATGCTCTGGGAATTTAGATGTTGGGAATCCCAGAAAGCATGGCTTCGAGGACCGGGGCAGCGTGGCCATCAAGCCCTTGTGCAGAGCAGGGACTGCTCCAGCTGAATCAGGCCTTGCTGCAGATCCCTGCACAGAATCCACGCACAGGAACCTTTCCCCACACTGACCCAAAAATCTCTGCCCAAGTCCCAGCCAGCCAAGGCGGCTGTCAAACAGCAGAGATGGAATGACTGAGCTGCACCTCGGGACTGAGCATCTTTCCAGGGCACGTTTTGGATCAAACTGCAGATCCACGTGCTGTCAAAATCGTACATAATCCTGCTAAGGAGCACTGTCCCTGTGGAGAGGGTGCCAAGCCATGCTGCTGCTGGTCACAGTCAGGGCAGGGTAAATATTTGGATAATATTAATTCATGTGGTGAGAGCAAAACTCCTGCTTATTTCTACTGTCTTCTGCTAATAATTCTGCTAATAATTTGATGTGTTTTGAAAGCTGAGCCCAGTGCAGCAGCAGAGCTGGGCCAGCAGCCCAGGGCCAGCAGCAGAGCTTTTATTGCTGGCTGTGACTTGGCCTGGTGGAGTTGTGGTGTTGAACTGAGCTTCCCCCACTGCTGCTGTGGGATGTCAGTGGCACATGCTGCCTGGGGTGTCACTGCTGCTTGTTGGTGCCTGGCAGGGCACACAGAGAGGGGCTGGCCTGCTGCAAAGAGCTCTGTGGCACTGGAGGAAGCAGCAGGCAGAGATGGACTGGGGGGATGAGGTGTCCTGCTCACCCAGTGTGGGCACAGCTGGGCTCCCCAGTCCTGCTGCTCCCCTTGGCTGGCTGGTGACAAACATCTCTTTCCTGGGGACGGGGAAAGGATGGAGGGTTCGGGGGATGTGGGGGGGATTTGGTGGCTGCTGTCAGGTGCTGGGCTCAGCACAAAGGAGGGGGCTGAGGGAGGTGTGGATTCCATCCTGGAATGGGGGGCATGTGAGACCCGAGGGAGGACTCCTGGGGACATGGGGCATGTCCCCTGCAGATGAAGGGCCTTGCTTGGGCTCGGTGGGTGCTCCCACAGTGGGATGGGAGCATTCTCAGGGTGTGGAAAGAGTGTCCAGCCCCATCTGAGCTTGGCTGGTCACCATGGTGTGTTGGGCTGTGATTTGGCACTGCCCGATGCCCCTGGAATGGGAACCTGGAGACCACAGCAGGCTGAGGACCAGGCTGGTGGTCCCCTGCCCCAGCCCCTGCCTCTGCTACCCCTTGAGAGAGTGATAGCAGGAGGGGAAGGAGAGACCAGGAGAGTGGGTCTGGTGTGGGGAAGGCAGGGGAGGACTCTTTGAAGGCTGTTTGCTCTGCTCTGGTCCATGCCAGCAGCAGAGGATGTTCCCCAAGTCCCTGTGGCCCCCTGGGGTCAGCACTAAGGACCCAGCTGGGAAGCAGATCCCAGAGCAGATCCCAGAGCAGGTGGACACCCACTCAGGGTGTCCAGCCCAGCAGGGACAGTCCTGGCCTGCAGCTCACTGGGGTATGTCTCCATGAGATAGGATGTGGCTCCTGAATTGCTCCGTCCCAGGGCACTGATGAGGAGCCCAGGTCCTGCTGCCCACCAGGCACAGGGCACACAGAGCACAGGACTGACACTTTGCTCTTCCACCGTGGAATCCCTTCACGACTCATTAATTTGCCATTGCCCCTGCAGCTGCTCCCCAAGCCAGATGCTGGCCTGGAGGAGGCCCAGGGCTGTGTGTGAGGGAGGAATGGCTGCGGCACAAACACGAGGGCTCGGAGCAGTGCCCCTTCCCTGGGCTGACCTCGGGCCAGCCTGTCCCACAGGCCAAGCTGGGCTTTGCTGCCATCCTGCTGGGCTAAGCCTGGCAGGACTCCCCTGGGAGAAAGCTGAGCATCCTCCTCTCAGGCAGTGTGGTGGGCATGCTGAGCTCCCATGGAGCAGGGTGTCCCAAAGCCTGGCTGCATCCCCCAGCCTGGCAGCATGGGGATGCCACCGGCCCCCTGCTCGGAGACTGAGGGGGCCTGGATGCCATCCCAGGGTGGGAGTGGGCTCTCTGCTCCAGCCCTGTTCCTGCTGGGGGGCCCCAGTTCTGGCTGGGCACAGGAACCCCCATCTTGGAAGGACCAGGTTTTCCTGCTGTTGTCCTGCCTCAGTGGTGCTTGGAGTCCGCATGGTCCCTGTGCCATTCCCTGTGGGACACGCACTGCCCCAGCTGTGTCCCCAAAGGTGGGGCTGTCCCACTGCTGCCCCCCTTCTCCTGGCATTCATGGTCAGCACCATCCTCAGTGCCCCACGGCCCTGGGGCTTCTTGGCTCCTCTCCCAGCTCTGCAGTCCCCCAAGGTCAGTGGTCCCCTCTCCCCTCTGCCTCGGGGCCCTTCCCATGGGCTCCCCAGACAGGGTGGGGGGCACCTGGACAGGGAGGGCAGCGGTAAGAGGTCTTTGACCCACCAGGAGGTGGGATGGATGGATGGATGGATGGATGGATGGATGGATGGACGGATGGAGGGGCATGGGAAGCAGTGGTATGTGAGGAATGTGCCTGGAGCCGATAAGCCCTTCCTGCTGGGTGCTGGGGCTGCTTCTGCACCATGACACAGAGGTTGCAAGGGTGACCCACCAACCTGGCAGCTGGGCTGCACCTGGGAGAGCCTGCCAGAGCAAGGGGAGGCTGGAGGGGCATGGCCACAGTGCCTGAGGTGCCGAGACATGCATCCCCATGGCCCTGGGACTGGCACCCAGCTGGGTGCTGGGCTGGGCGTCTCTCCCTGTGCCCGGACATGCGGAGAGGACAGGCAGCGAGTGGGTTTGGGGGCTGCCTGCAGCCCCTGGGGGACAGTCCTGGGGAAGGGAGCCAGTCTGCCCACAGAACTCACCAGAGCTCAATTCCTGCCCATCCCCATGTCTGACCCTGTGACCGCCTCATCTCCCTGTGTTGCTAAAGTGCGTGACAGCCAGGGAAACTGAGGCACAGGACTGGAGGTGCCAGGGGTGGTGTGTCCCTGCCCTGGCCCCCCAGCTCAGCCTTTCCTCAACCCTCCTGATGCTCCTACCCCCAGGTATCCCCCCCAGCCACCAAGATGTCCAGCAAACGTGCCAAAGCCAAGACCACCAAGAAGCGCCCCCAGCGCGCCACCTCCAATGTCTTCGCCATGTTTGACCAGTCACAGATCCAGGAGTTCAAGGAGGCCTTCAACATGATCGACCAGAACCGTGATGGCTTCATCGACAAGGAGGATCTGCATGACATGCTGGCTTCCCTCGGTGAGGACACCCTGCCCTTGTGCCCTGCGGGCCCCTCTGCCCCCACCACCCCCTCGGGAGCGAGGAGAGCTGCAGGGTGACCTCGTGCCCACACCCAGCGCTGGACACTGGCTGTGCTGGGATGCCTCTAAGCCTGCGGGAGGATTTCTCTGCTCCACCAGCTGAGCACAGAAGGGGTGTTTGTGAGGCATGCGAAGGCAGCAGCTCTGTGTGCTGCTCACAGGCGCGCCCACCAGAAGGGAAGAGACCCTCGGGGCTGGAGAAGCTCTGCCCTGGGAGCAGCCACCAGCTGCAGCCATGGAGCATTTGAAAAGTCTGACCCCAGAGTGTCACTGGGGCTGTCCCCTGTGGAACAAAGCCCTCCTGTTGCTCTCAGCTGGGGTCACAAAGGCTGGTCCCCGTGCTGGTGAGATACCTGGACTGGTTGAGACTTGCAGGTCTGTGCCCACTCCCTGCCCCAAGCCATTCTCCTTTGCTGCAGACCATGGCTCCCTCCTCCCACTCCCAGCGGCACCTCCACTGCGCTTTGGGAGGTCTGTCAATGATTGACCTGGCAGCCAAACCTGTTCTGGAGGTCCTGCCCAACCATGGGAGGGATCTCCCTCCTCCCGGTGAGCCAGAGCTCTGGGAGCAGAGAGGGGCCAGCGCTGGGGGCATGGGCCTCGGCAGAGCAGCTAAACCATCCCTGGTGCACCCGTGGTGGGAGCAGTGCCAGGGACATCAGCAGCATGAGGCTTGTGTGAGAACATTGCTGCTCCTCTCCGCGGAGCTGCCAGGGGAACGGGAAAAGCCATGGGTTTAATTCCAGTAACCCCCAAATTAATTACTGCACCTCCCCCAAGGCAGAGCTTGTTCCCAGGTGTGGATGAAAGCATCAGGAGAGGTGCTGAGGGGAGAGCACTGGGCACTGCAGAAACTCCCTTCCCATGTTCATGGGGTGGGTGAACAAGAACCAGCAAATCAATTTGCAATGGAGAAAAGCCCTTCCAGCTGTTTGCATGGGCTGAGCCTGAGGATGGGAGCTGAGGGAGCAGGGCCTTGCATCCACCCCCTGCCTGTGTCTCGCAGGCAAGAACCCCACTGACGAGTACCTGGAGGGGATGATGAGTGAGGCGCCGGGGCCCATCAACTTCACCATGTTCCTCACCATGTTTGGGGAGAAGCTGAACGGCACCGACCCCGAGGACGTGATCCGCAACGCCTTCGCCTGCTTTGACGAGGAGGCGTCAGGTACAGCACAGCCCCTCTGCCATGCAGGCAGTCCGAGGGCTGGCCAAACCCTCGGGAACAGTCCCCGAACAGCTCCAGAGCAGGGTGTCTTTGGGAGGGGTGGGGAAGGGGCTGTGCTCAGCCCTCCTGCTGCCCCCTGCCAACGCTGTCCCCTGCCCTCCTTGCAGGCTTCATCCATGAGGACCACCTGCGTGAGCTGCTGACCACCATGGGGGACAGGTTCACCGACGAGGAGGTGGATGAGATGTACCGGGAGGCACCCATCGACAAAAAGGGCAACTTCAACTACGTGGAGTTCACCCGCATCCTGAAGCACGGGGCCAAGGACAAGGACGATTAGATCCCAGGGCCACTCACCCCTTCTGCCTCATCCTGTGCACACTCCCGCCCCTTGTCCCCCCTTGCTGCCCCACAGTAGATTCCTCCCAGGGAAAACACCTCCCAGGACCATCACCCTGCATCAGGACACGCTTGGAGGGGACACACTCCCATCACTGTGTACCCATCCAGCCCTTTCCTCCCACCACCTCTCCCACCCACAGGCTCACTCACTGGGCCCCCCAGCCTGGCTGTGACCCCCCCCAGCAGCCGTTGACCCCCTCAAAGCCACCATGCCACTGGTCCCGGGGCTGGGGTGAGCATCCCCTGCTGGCCTGCTGGGATTTGGGCTGGCTTGAGCCTGAGTGAGCCCCATTCAGGGCCATAGCACAGAGGAAAAGCATCTCTTCCTCTCCTCCTACACTTCCCCTTCAGGAAAGAACCGCCACTTTGTTCCTCCTCCCTGGCTGTTTTATGGCTTTAGAGCCTGAGATCTGAGGGATTCGGGAAGCCGAAGGGGTGTATAAAGCCTGACGGGTGTGACAGACGTGTGCTGTGTGTGGCTCCCTCGAGACCAGTGCCGTGCTGTGCCCGGGGCTTTGGGAAGGTGGGTTTGGGCACTGTACCTCCTCACCTTGCTGCCCTTGTCAGCCAGGGCCCCTTCCACTGGGGCAGCCTGTTTTTGAAGCCAAATTGCTCTCAAACGATGTAAAGTCAGTTTGAGCATCATTTTCTGCCTTAGCTGGTGGGCTGAAGGTCATTGTGCTCAGCCCCCTGAGACCCTTGGCAAGGTGCTGACCATGCTCCCCACATCAGCTCATCCAGGGTCCCAGGGGCTTGGCTGCCCTTCTGTGTCACCCTGGGTGGGTGGGGGGGCAAGAGACAGGGTAAGAAATGGGGAGGGGGTTTGTCCCCTTGGTTTGGTTATTTGTCACCACCCCAACAAGGGTGTGGGAGCATGGGGCGCTCCCACCTTGTGAAGCTGTGGTCATAAAATGCTGCTTGAAGCCAGCCCATCTCTCTGCCCTGGAGGGAGGGATGAGATTCCAGCAATTCTTTATTTAAAATGGGGGGACAAACCTATAAAACCTGCTGAGGGCATAGTGCATGGCAGAGATGCTCCCAGTGCTGGGAAGGCTTGGATGGGGTCTGTGGGAGCTCCATGGTCATATGCTGGGATCAGAGGCATCAGAGACTTGCCAGGCCCCAGGTGATGCTCTCTCACCTGGGAGATGATCCATGAATGAAAATCTCCTTGGTCTCAGTGCTTCTATTTTGCAGGCACTACCAACACAGGAAAAAGGAACTAAATTGTCAAATGTGAAGGGCTGAACCTGTGATCTCCAGGGAGATCCCCAGGATCAGGGCATGTGCTCTGCAGCAGCAGCCCCAAACCAGCCCACCTCCAGCCTCATGGGTACCAAGCTTCTTCCCTAATTCCCTGCTGTGCCAGGGAAAACCTACAGTTCTCCCACTTCCAGAGAGAATTCCCAGGCCTGAAGGCTGCTGGAGGGTGGGATGTTTTATGAAACCTCCTTCACTGGGACACCCAGCAAAGTGAACATCCCACAGTCATCACTTTGGGGCAGAGGAGCTGATGCTGGAGCTGTGAACAGATTGTCTCCTGGGGCAGCTGCATCCAGGAGTGATGTTCAGCCCCCCTGACCCTAAGCGATCACCTTGTGTGACCGGCCCAGATCCTCACAGCACCAGGAGTGGGATGGACTTACTGCTGGTCCCTGCGGCTGTCAGAGGTGCTACCTCAAGCAGCTCCCAAAACTGCTCGGTCTGAGCTGCCCCTTCGCTGGCATGGCTGTGGTGGCACCATGGGACTTTCAACCCTGAGGCAGCAAAGCAGAACAAATTTGTTATTGGATGCTGGGTACATATGGGAAGAGTAAATAAACTTATTCTACTGGCTCAGGTTTCCCAGGCTGCCCCACTCCTGGAAGTGTCCAAGGCCACGTTAGACAGGGCTCGCAGCAAGCTGGGATAGTGGAAGGTGTCCCTGCCCACAGCAGGGGGAGGAATGAGATGAGCTTTAAGGTCCTGTCCAACCCAAACCATTCTGGGATTTGATGAATCTACGAAACCCCAGAACTATCTGGGCTCATGTGAACCTCATGAAATTCAACGGAGCCAAGTGCAGGGTCCTGCACCTGGGTCAGGGCAGCCCCACACCAGCACAGGCTGGGGGCTGGGTGGGTGGAGAGCAGCCCTGGGAGAAGGACTTGGGGGTACTGGTGGTGACAAATTGGATCGGCCATGGGCACTGGCAGCCCAGAAAGTACTTGGGCTGCATCAGAAACAGCAGAGGCAGCAGGTGGACCGGACCTGACTCATTTCAAAGGTATTAAATGGCAGCAAAATAAAGACATTCATTTCAGAAGTGTTCACCTGGGGCAGGGGGACACCAAGGTAGGCAAATAACCCCCTTTTGGTCAATCTAGAAGAGCTGCTCCCAGTGCAGAAGTGTGTCCTGAGCTCGGAGGGCCCCCTCTATGTGTCAGTTTGTGCCCGTGGCCCCTGGGGCTGTCCCTGGCCCCGTCCCCTCTGCAGCCTCCTCCTGGGTATTTATCCACAGGGAGGAGATGCCCTGAGCTTGCTCTGCTCCAGGCTGGGCAGTCCCAGCTCTCTCAGCCTCTCCTCATGGCAGAGATGCTCCAGTCCCTCCATCACCTTGATGGCCCTGTGCTGGACTCTGTCCAGTCTGTCCCTGTCTCCTGTACTGGGCAGCCCAGCTCTGGGCCTGGTCTGTGACACAGCTCCCAGTGCAGCCCAGGACTCCCTGACCCCGCGGTGTTTGCTGTTCTCCAGTGCTGTGAGCTTCATCCTGGTGTCCCCATGGCTCCTCTTGCCATGTCCAGAGATGTAGGTTAGAGGAACATCAGGGGGGAAAAGGGTACAGCAGTGCCTGCTGAGAGAGGGTCTGTCCTGCCTTACGGCCTCCAGGAAGGAAACAGAGCAGAGCTTCCGCAAGGGAAGGAGCAGGAGGAGATGGAGGGGCTGCAATCCCCAACAGAGGGGCTCCAATGCTGGAGCCAGCTCCCAGGACCAGCCCTACTGGGGGAATCCCAGCCTGCAGCAGGTCCAGTGGCCCTGAGCAGGGAGCAGGACCTGCTGCTGGAGCAGTGGCCCCACGGGCAGGGTGGCAGCAAACAGCCAGCACAGCCAACCACAAATCCAATTTTCCTTGCTAAAAATGCAGATTAAATATCAGAGGGTGGGCAAAGGATGGAGAGAGTCCTGTCTGGGAAGGGTCGGTACCTTGGGAGGCTGTCTGGGGATTCCATTCTGAGCACCCCCTGGGAATTCCAGCCTCCCCTGGATTTCCAGCACTTCCCCTGGATTTCCAGCATCCCCCTGGGGTTCCCAGAATCCCCCTGGGTTTCCAGCATTCCCCCTCAGGCTCTTGTTCGCTGATTGTTGTTCAAATTGCTGAAGTTTAATAGTATTATCATGTCAATGGGCCTGGGCAGGGCCCAGCCCGGACGAGCTCGTAGTGGGAAGGGCAGGGAGATGCACCACAGCCCCTTCCCTGGCCCCTCATCCCCGAGGCTCCTCACTCCCCATCAGCGGGGCGCTCCCTGGCTCCTGTGCCAGGCTGGGCTTGCCCAGGGGTTTGGGCTCCTCCCGCGCTCCGCTCAGGCACCCAATGTGATTTTTCCAAAGCTGCTTCCACACTACCAGCCCGGGGAGCAAAGGCGGGTGCAGGGATGCGGGGGCGGGGGGGTCTCGTGGCCCCGCGGGCGGGTGTCTGAGCCCAGGGACCACTTCCCGGTTGTCTCAATTCGGTGGAAGACTAAAACAGCGTTTGCCAGAAAGTGGGAGCAAACGTAGCCCGCTCAGGAGGACAGTCCTGCTTGGGCACTGTGGCTGACACAGACCCTAGGCAGTGTCCATGGGGGTGTCCGGGGGGGTATGGGATGTCGCACACCAGGAACGGGCTGCAGAGGGAGCAGAGAGGGCAGGATGAGCCCACCCTGCCCGCTGATGGCCCTGGTCCGGAGCAGGCAGGAGCCAGCCTGGTGTGAGAGGGCTGGAGGGCCAGGGGATGCTCCCTGCCCCGGGGTGACCCTGCAGAGGGTGGGATGTGCTTCCAGGGCCCCCCACACCCCAGCTGTGCTTCACCAGCCTCTGCAGCTTTGGCATTAATGCAGCAGTAGCGGGTTGGGGCACAATTCCACTCAGGTCATGGAAGATGTGGAATCAACAAAACAAATGCTTTAAGGAATTCTCCTTTTTCTTTTGCTATTTAATCCCTTATTGCACGACACAATCTGCTTTTCCCAGACTAAAAATCAACCATAAAAATTTTTTTCAATACATGAAGGGATTTCCATCTTTTACCCTGTGAGCAGCAAAAAGGGGAGGGAGGGAGGGGAGCTGCAGCACAGCCTGCAGAGGTGGTGGAGCCTGGAAGTGGGGAGCTGCCCCTGAGGCAGGGTGACATCAAGCCAGGTCTTTGTGGGGAGAGGTGGAGCAGGACCCAGTGACCCTGGGGGGGCTGTGCCCCAGAAGCACACAGGTCCCTGGAGGATCCACACGCGTGTGCTCGGCTTGGCCAGCATGAGTGTGGATGTGCCCAAGACGGGGGATGGACATCCTGAAAAGGACACCCCCAAGAGATTCCCCCTCCACCAGGTAGGGGTCTCTGCGGGCAGGGCTCTGGGCTGGCTGCAGGACAGGGCCGTCGTGGCTTCCCATGGTGGCACCTTCTCCATCACAGGTGCTGGGATGTGGCACCACTGCTCAGAGCAGCTCTTCTCTCTTCTTCCCGCTGATGAAGACACCGCTCCAGGGGACCCATGATGGACACATCCCCATGGGCTCCACTGCGCACCTGGCAGAGGGTGACAGTGTGACCCAGCCCCACATCACAGAAGGGCACAGAGCTGTGCTGAGGAGATGCCATGCTCGCCACATCCTGGACCAGCAGCACATAAACGGAGCAATTTGGTCTCCAAAACTCCAAAGGTGACCTTGGGGCTCTGCTGTGGGTGGTGGAGAGGCACAGGGAGAGCAGAAGGACTTTCAAAGACCTTGGCCAGCCTGATGGCCATGGCACGGTGAGGGTTCCACCTGGTTCCTTCTTGGTCACCACCATTGCTTGGAAACACCTTCCTCTGTCATGGAGCAGTGATGTGCTGGGCTTCTGATTTCCTATCTGGTAAGGACCAAATGAAGCACTGGTGGAACTTCAGGGTGCTTGGAGGTCCCCAGGGTTGTCACCCACACCTGCCCCTGCAGCTCCTGTCCCAAGGCCTGTCCCTGTCCACTGCCCACAGACACCAGTAGCCCCCGGGGCTCAGCTACGGGATTCAACCAGGGGGAAGGAACTTGTGCAGTGCCCTGTGGGGCACCCCGGCATGGGTGTCCCTGCGTGGGAGTCCCAAGGTAAGCATCCCTGGATGGGTGTCCCTGGGCATAATGTGCCCAGGTGGGTGTCCCCGAGGCTAGTTGTGCCCATGTGGGTGCCCGTGGCTGGGTGTCCCCGAGGGTGCCCCTGTGCGGGTGCAGCTCCGCGGGGGGCGTTCCGCGGGGCCAGGCGGGTGCGGGGGCTCCGGGGCTCCCCCTGTCCCTGCCCCCTCCCGCCCGGGCCGT
>VXAD01004721.1:297372-334852 GCA_013399195.1 Dicrurus megarhynchus | reverse complement strand
CCTGTGACCAGCCCCTCTCTCACCCCCACCTCCGTTTCTATGTCCAGCCTTCACCCTTTGTCTCCTTTCCAGGGAAAGTCCTGAATTTCGGCACTCCCTCTTTCACCTTGTCACCCCCCTGCAGCTCTGTCCCTTGCCCTGGGGGAGGAAGAGGCTTTTTGGCCTCCTGCTCTTGTCTTGCCCCAGTCAAACCAAAGTGGTTTCCTTCCCCCAGAGCTGTGCCTGTGCCAGGGGCTCTGGTGCTCCTGCCCTGGGATGGACCAGAGAGTGGGGAGGGCAGGAGTTATTGGAATTAAATTTATGGAGAAATAACAAACTACTGTAAATATATTTTTGCTTGTTTTTCTATTGTCAAATAAAAGTTTTTTTAGTTTTGGTTGGTTTTTTTTAAAATATGAGCTGTGTGTCAGAGTGAACTGTGTCATTTGTGGGTGCCTCACTTGATTCTCCACCACCAGGAGAAACCCCTGGGCCACCCTGGGGTAGTACTCAGGTGTTCCCCACTCTCCATGGGCTGCTGGGGCTTTGTGCTTGTGGTGAGAGACGTGGGATGGGGCACGTTCCCAGGGGGAATGGGGCCTGGAGCCAGGGCAGGGTCTGCCAGCCCAGCTCGGGGGTCTGCACTGTGCCAGGGGGTCATGGCTGGGGACACCACAGCTCTGCTGTCCCTCCTGCAGCCCCAGGCAGCACAGAGGGGCCAATGCCCCCGGCAGGCCCTGGGGACCCCCAGGCAGGTCCAGCAGAACCTTGGGGACCTGCTCCCACTACCAGAGACCAGCAGCTCCCCGGGGGCTCAGGACACGGTGCCGATGGACAGTGTGAGGGCACAGGAGTCACTCAGGGGGAGGCACTGCTCTGACCTCCCCCGCACCCACCTCCCTCACCTCCCAGGGCACCAGCTGGGACTGGTGGTGCTGGGAAGGGTCCTCCAGTGGGACCCCCAGCCCTGTCCCAGCCCTGCAGCCCCCCAAGCCCTGGCCTCTGACCCGGGCACACAGAACAGCCTCATTAATGTGATACTCTCGTACTTCCCAGAGTGGTTTGGGTTGGAAAGAACCTCAAAAGACCATTTAGACCCAGCCCCCTAACGTGGGCAGGAACAACTTCCACTAGCCCAGGCTGCTCCAAGCCTCGTCCAACCTGGCCTTGGACACTGCCAGGGATCCAGGGGCAGCCACAGCTTCTCTGGACACCCTGTGTCAGGGCCTCCCCACCCTCACAGGGAGGAATTTCTTCCAAATATCCCATGTGTCCTTGATCTCTGTTAATGTGAAGCCATTCCCTGTGTCCTGCCTCTCCATACCTTGTCCAAAGTCCCTCTCCAACTCTCCTGGAGCCCCTTGAGGCCCCAGAAGGGGCTCTGAGGTCTCCCCGAAGCGTTCCCTTCTCCACGTTGAACACTCCCAGCTCTCCCAGCCTTTTATACTTCCCACGCCACTGCCAACCCTGCCCCCAAAATTCCCACGAGTGGGTGAGGCTCCGTACCCCGCCCTGGCAGCTGCCCCCCATCACTGGGGCGGGGCGGGTCCGGGCTGTGCCCGGATCAGCGCAAGGAGCAGGGACCGCTGCGCATCCCGAGGGTCCCCGAGCCCCCGGACTCGTGGCCGGAGGCAGCGTGCCCAGCACCCCCGGGACCGTGCCGGGAGCTGTGGCCGAGACGGCCCCGGGGATAGGCGCTGCCCTGCCCAGTGGGGGGCCGGGGGATGCCTGGGCAGAGGAAGCCGGGCCGGGGCCGCGGGGTCCCGCGAGGATTCCCGTGGATTCCCGGGGAACGGGCACTGCGCGGCCGCGACTGCTCCCGGGGAAGCCCCGGAAAGAGCCGGGAGCGTCTCCTGGCGCTGGGAGAGGGCGGGGCTGCAGCGCCCGGCTGAGATGGGGACACGGATCTGGAACACGGACAGGGGCACGGGACGGGGACACCGCACACAGAGGAGAGCACAGACCCAGCCGCGCCCCCGGCCCGGCCTGCCGGGAGCTGGGCTCGGGGCAAGAGGAGGCCGCCCCCACCACCCACATCAAGCCCCGCCCTCTGCCAGCAGCCTCACGGCCATTCGCCGCAGCAGCACGTACTGTGCTGTGATTGGCTGACAGGGCCATCGCCCCGCCCACACGCCGTCCCGACAGTACTTTGATACTCGGCCTCGCCCCCTGTATCCACTGGGGGTGGCCATTTTGTTTCACCCGCCATCTTATGGTAGGGCGCAGCCATTTTGTTAAACGTCATGCCGCTCTGTGATTGGCTGGCAGCCATCTCGTGACACCACCATCCCCACGTGATCTCAGGCAGCCTCGTGATTGGCTGCCCGCGTCCTTTGGGCTCAGAATAAACAGGTGGATACAAGGTGTGGATATGAAATTATTTATAAAAGGGGTGTTAAATATCTATAACAAGTACTTCTCAGATTTATAAAAGGTGTGTTTAAATATGTATAACACATTTTTCTACGTGCATTACACATATTTATGTGTATATGCATAGAGAAGTATATAACTCTACCTCTGTATTTGTATATGTATTTTAATATATGTAGGTGAATTTAAAGTATTTTATTAATTATAAGATCTAAAATATATTAAAATTAATCAATCTTTACAGCTTTGTAAATTCACTTACATGTTAAAATATATGCACATAATATATACAAATACGTATTATATAAGAACATAAATATTATGAACAAGCCCAGCCCAGGCCAGCAAGGATCGTTTGACAGCTTCATGAGCAGTAGCTGGGAGGAGTAAATAAAAAAAATAAATTAACCCCCACCTTTCTTTGGTGTTCCCCCTTTCTCTGCCAGAGATCCCTAAAACTGCATCTTTATAATCCACCCCAAAACCCAACAGTGCCACCCAACAATGTCTCTGCCCCACGGAATCCTGAGGTTTGGGAAAAGCCTCCAAGGTGAGTCCCGGCTGCCGCCAAACCCCAACATGCCCACGCACCCCCCACCCCAGGTGCCACCTGCACAGACCTTGCCAACACCTCCAGGGCCGGGGACTCCACCCCTGCCCTGGGCAGCCCTGACCACCGTTTCCATGAAGGACTTTCCCCCAATATCCAACCTGAGGCTGTTTCCCCTTGTCCCCTGGGAGCAGAGCCTGACCCCCACCTCCAGCCCAGTTTGAATCGCAGCACAGCCAAGCTTTGGGAGTTTTATGGTTGGGAGCAGAGACCTCTGAGAGTGGCTTTCATGGACAGCCCCAGGACAGCACACAATGGGCAGCAGGCATCATTCAGGATTTCACTTTTATTTATTTTTTGCCTTCTGGATCACCAACACTCTCACTGAAACCTCTGGAATTCCACCTCCACCCCCATGACAGTAGCACACAATCTCCCAACTTGTTCAAACATGTGAAGAGACAAAAAAAAAAAAAAAAAAAAAAATCCCCAGCGAGATCCCTCAGGATGGGACAAAAACCTTCAGTGTGAGAGGGTGGCAAAGAATCAGGGGGGTGGCAGTTCTGGCTCCAAGGAGCCAGACCGGAAAGGAGACCTACAAAGGGGAAAAAAAATGGGCTAAAAAATATTTAGCAATCCTTCCTCTACCCAGAGAGCAGGGAGATAAGGAAAAAATAGTCATCTGCTTACACACAGGGTATATATTTTTACACACACTTGGACACACATCTAGATATAGTACATGTAAAAATATATGCTATACATCTGCCCACCCCCGTGGCGGCGTGGGCAAGATCCGTGTGTAGGAATTACTATACAGGTACTACTAAGTGTATATGTGCATATGTACACCCCCTCCTCCTGGACACACTGACCCCACAGCCGGGATGCTCCCGCAGCACCCCCGGTGCAGCAGCTCCTCTCTCCACCAGCCATCCAAGGAAAATGGTGTCGGAATGGGAAGAGGAGGGAAATCAAAGTGATGTGGCTCGTGCTCTGTGGTCCTTCAGCTCTGCTCCTGTGCCCGGATCGGGGTCCAGCTCTCGGGATCCCCTGTGCCAGATTTATTGTACATTTTGCTTCTGGGCTGCGTTTCAACTCCACATTCCACAGCCCCGGCGTCCTCTCCCTCCAACAAACTGAGGATACGACCCCCTGTGCCCATCCTCCCCCACCCCAACATCCCCATCCCAAGAACACAAAGCCCAGGAAGGCTGCTGGCTGGAGAGGGCAGCAGGAATAACGCACCACAGGTGTTCTCTGCGGGGACAGGGGGGTCCGGACACAGGAACTGAAGCCATGCAAAGGGTGGGAGAACGGGAGCTGGAGGAGGGAAAAATAAAGGATGAGAAGGGCAGAACAGATCTGAGGAGGAGGAAGAACATAGCATGGCAAGTGCTCAAGGCTTCATGTTTTCTTGTCCTCTTCTTGTAAACAAGCTAATAATTCTCATGAGATAGAACAAGTAAAAAGACTGAAGTTCCAAGTCGAGGGGCTGGAGTTCCCAGGAGTCTGTCCAGTCCATTCAGCAACACCACAGCCGGGGAGAAAACGAGGGGCATTTTATCTTTTTTTTTTTAAATTTTTTTTTTGTTTGTATTTTTTTGTTTTTTTTTTGTTAAAATCTTCATTACTTAAAGCTGAGAGAGAAAAAAGCCAACTCAGGAGCCCTTTTCAAGAATGGCTCATTGTCTCTAGACTGAATAAATCACACTAGTTTCGAGAGAACCTTTTTTTTTCCATTTAATGACTTATAAAAGCCGCGGGCTGGCCGTGGCTGGGCTCAGAGGCGGGTCTGGGCCTCGGGGACGTAGATCTCAATGCTGTCGGCGCTCTCGGTGGCCGAGTTCTGCCGCACGGACGCCGCGCGCTTGGCTGCCATCAGCCGCTTCCGCGCCTCCTGCCGCTGCTTGTCCGAGTCGGAGCCCTTGTCCCGGCTCAGCTGCGATTTGGACTTGGCCGGCTTCTTTGGCACTGGAGGGGGTGGTTTCTTCTCTTCCTTTAGGGAGACAGTAAGGAAAAACCCAGACCTGATATAAACGTGCGCAGCCAGGCGCCAGCTCGGCCCCGGCGGGGCCTTGCGGGAGGGACTGGAATCATGTCGAGGAGAGCAGCTCTGGAGCAAGACACCACTCAGAATCAGCTGCCCCGGTTTCTACCATGAGCTGTTTTGCATTTTGTGGAATCATAGAATGTCCTCAGTGGGAAGGGACCCACCACAAGCATGGAATCACAGAATGCTCTGGGTTGGAAGATCATCCAGTTCCACCCCCTGCCATGGCAGGGACACCTTCCACTAGACCCTGTCCAACCTGGCCTTGGACATTTCCCACGATGGGGTGTGCACAGTCCAGAGGCTGATGATCCACAACCAGGATCAACAAGTCCAACCCCTGCACAGACACCCCAACAATCCCACCCTGTGCTTGAGAGCGGTGTCCAAACACTCCTGGAGCTCTGGCAGCCTGGGGGCCATGCCCATTCCCTGGGGTGCCTGGGCAGTGCCCAGCGCCCTCCAGGGGAAGAACCTTTTCCTGATATCCAACCTAACCCTCCTGTCCATGCAGCTTCCATGGTACAGGGCTCTTCTGGAGTGGCCTGGAGTTCATAGCCTGTCTGGTTCAGCCGCAGCTCAGAGCACAGCACAGGCAGCATGAAGACACAGCTTAATGTGGAACTGCAAAATTTTAATCAGCCACCCTGCCCTGAGCCACAGTCCTCCCTACCCTTACCTGCAGAGCCAGGACACCACCTCTCCTGCATTTCCCAAAGGTTCCAGTTGTTTTTTACATTACTTAGGCACCAGGGATAGTTAAACCCATCCACACAGTGCTGGGAACACTTGAGGCCCCTGCACCACTGCTCAGCACCCCGGGCTCCCTCCATCCAACACCTTTTCCCCTTGTACAAAACTGTTCCCACTACTACTCAAGACAAACAGCCTTGGTGCCTTGCAAGGCTGTGAGATGACAAGCTCAGGATGGCAAAAGCCCTCAAGAGCATCTCTTTGCAGACAAAACCAGACCTCAGATACCCCAAATGTGTGCAAGGTACTCGGGCCACTCCCCAGTGCCTCTCACTCACCTTTCTCTCCGGTGTTTCTGCCAATTGCCAGCTATTAGCTTTGAGGTGGTACAGCTCATCAAACTTCATGCTGATGTC
Organism: Dicrurus megarhynchus; assembly: GCA_013399195.1. Taxonomy (NCBI): domain Eukaryota; kingdom Metazoa; phylum Chordata; class Aves; order Passeriformes; family Dicruridae; genus Dicrurus; species Dicrurus megarhynchus. Next base: position 328,788 of record VXAD01004721.1, on the reverse strand, counting down.
TTCAATGGACAGCTGGAGGAGATCCCAAAATCCAGCCAAGTCCTGGGCTGTGGGTCTGGGATTGGCGTTAGGGTTCTAGAAGGGGAAGCATTAAAAACACCCTTTTAGAAAGAACACACCCAGCAGAGCAGTGTGCACAGCACGTTCACCCCTTTTACATCTGCCTGCAAACAAACCCAGTGAGAACCCACAGGAGACACCAGCCCCAAACATGGACACACAAAGCCATCATATACAGCCCAAATAATTTCTGCCCAGCTCAGGAAGCAGGTCCTGACTGCACTTCTACAGTAGAGTAATCCTGAACCAGGCACTCAGCGCTGGCACTAACCCCACATCAGGATCCAACAGCAGGTGCCCAGCATGGGAATCAGAGCCACAACCCTGGTTTCTTACACAGAGACCCTGATTTCAGGGTGGGAAATAACGGAAATGGACGCCCAGCTCTGATGCCTGGATGTGCAGCACTCCAAGGAGCCAAACTGAGCTTTCACAAGCAAAATTATTTTGCTACATTTTCCCCCAAAACAACCTGAAAGCATCAGTACTTCTTGGACTGGGTTGAAAAATTTTAAGTAGCTTAAGTTTCTTCCAAGAACAGGATTTTCCCAGTTCCCAGACAGCTGAACCACCACTGCAGGCCCTGGAAAGCATGGGATCTGAGCAGCTCACACAAATCTCTGCTGGTGCTGCTGCTCAGCTGGGATCAGCACTTTATCCCCTCCTGCTCCTCAAGTCTCTCCAAGATTATTTTGCATGTAAAGGGGAATTCACCTCTGAGGAAGTTCGCAAAATCCATATTACCATAAAGCCAGAGGGGAAAACCAAACCACAGATTCCATCAATCCCCATTAGCCCAGGTCAGTTCGGAGCAAGGGCAAACCCCTGCATTCTCTTTCAGAGATCAATTCCCAGTGACCTGGGGACAGCATCACCAGCCACACACGCAAAGGGAGCACATTTTGCCAAGAGCAGACTTTTTAAACAGTCCCCCCTATTTGGTCCAGCCTCAGGGGTTTGCCTCAAAAAGCCCTTCAGAAGCAGGAGGCAGCTCTGTGCTAACTCAGCCCTCCCCCAGCCTGGCACTGCAGGCTGTGGCTGCACTGGCTTTGTTTTCACAGGGACAGCAGCCTGTTAACACCTGACCAAGTCCCTGTAGTGCTGTTGAGAGGCACCGAGCCTCTCAGAAACCAGGAAAAAGAGATCCAGACTCACCAAGTTTTGTTCACAGAGGCCGTGGAATTGCTGGAACTTCTGTGACATTAATAACTGTGCACTGCCCACTGCACTCAGGACTTTTCCTAAGACTGTGGGGGACAAAAAAAACCGAAAACAAAACAACAAAAAAACCAAAACAAACAAACAGACAGACAAAAAAAAAAAAAAAAAAACAAAAAAAAAAAAAAAAAAAAAAAAAAAAAAAACCACAAACCTGAGTTGAACAGACCATTAAATGTAGCAATGAGCTCCAGCACTTCTTGAGCAAAGAAATGCTTGAGTCATCAGAAAAGCAGTTTCAGAGATTCTCAAGGCACTAATTGCTCTCAGGAACAAGATGTTTTGAAACTACATTTCTCTGCCATTGCTCCTTCTGGCAGCCCAAACACAGACCTGTCTGAGGACATTACAACATCCAAGCTGGCAGAGAACTCCTTAAACTGCTCTCAACCCCTCAGAGGAGCCACCAGCACCACCTCAGCGAGGTCTGCTGGCACCTGCTTAGAGATCCCAGCCTGCTCTCCCAGGTGACACAGGGACCACTGTCCAGCCTCCCTGTATCAGCAGGGATTAACACACATGCCAGGGCTTTTAACACCCAGGACTTCATGGTGCTCTTAACAGTTTCTCAAGCAGCCTCTGGGCATGAACACGTTCCTCTGCTCACTAGAGGAAATACAGTCTGGGCTTTTCCCTTCCAGAGGCAGATTCAGAGCCCCACATGCCTGCAGCTGCATCACCAACAGGGACCACCTGAGTCCCATCCCTGCTCTGCAGCTGCCCCTGAGCCTGCTCGGAGCATTGGGAGCTCTGGGTGGGACAAGTGCACCCTGGGCTCTCTCACCCACCAAGGTTGTGGTTACACAATCAAGCAGCCTGCTCCTGGCAGTCACAGGAACAATGCCATGCAGGTCTTGCTGGCTTTCCTTGCCACAGGTCAAGCCAGGCCAGTCCTGAGGCAGGGAGATCCCTGGCATGGCCTGTCCCCCTGGAAGCCAGGGCAGCACCTCAGGGAATCGGATTAGGGATTAGCTCCTGGAGCCCCAGCAGTGACAGTGAGCTAAAACTGAGCCTCACCTTTGTTTCACCTTTCTCAGGTTTTGAAAACATCAAGACCAGGCTCCACACAAAGATCCTGCCCTCTTCAGCCTCGTCACCCACTCTCGTCACTCTGTATGCACCAGAGGCATGATTCCCACTGCAAAAAGCCCAGGTTTTGCCAAGGCATTTGAAAATAAAGGAACAAGCCCATCTGGTCCATAAAATCAACTGGCCTCGTGTTCCCTGTTCCATGCTTTTGGTGTATCCAGCACAAATTCAGTGAGGCTTTCCCACGTGAAGAAACCTCCTCTTTGCTATAAAGACAAGTTCATCAACTGAACTGAGCAAACAAGCTCAGAAGTCGTGTTCCTTCTGCCCCACTGCCAGCTAAGCTTTCCCCTGTCTGTTTGAGAGTAATGGGTGAGGCAGGGAGAGATCCCACAGCCTCCCTGAAAACTTTTTCCATTTAACCTTTTTTAAGATTAAATCCATTTAAGCTTTTAGCAGTTTTGAGCGGTTAGAAGCTGCACCATCCCCCGCACGTCTTTTATGCTGCATCACAGCATTATTTCTTAGTCCATTTGCTACAGGAAGTTTCATTACCCTTTCCAAGGAAAAATCATTCCTTGGCCCATCCTCATCTCCATGCTCTGGCTCTGTAGGCTGTCAGCAATTTCACAGAACCCCAGAATGGTTTGGGAGAGAAGGGACCTTAAAGCTCATCTCATTCCATGGGCAGGGACGCCTTCCACTATCCCAGGCTGCTCCAAGCCCTGTCCAACCTGGCCATGGACACTTCCAGGGATGAGGCAGCCACAATTTAACTGACCCACTACTCAGCTCCAACTGCTTCTTGAGGGAGGAGCTGCAGGGCTGCTGCCCACACCCACCTTCCTCAGAGAGATTGTTCTCTTTGGTCTCCTGGTCCATCTGGCGGCACCAGCCCTCCAGGCGCTCGGTCTCCGCCTGCAGCAGCTTCAGGAACCAGAAGCCGTCCCGCCGGCAGGGCCCCGGCTGTGCCGGCTCCGACGGCGACGTAGAGGAGCTCTCGAGCCAGGGGTCAGGAGGAGGGAGAGAAGAAGGCTCCAGGGCCGGGTCGTTGTTTTCTCCATAGGAGAGGTTCCTCTTAATCTGTGAGGGCTTGGCTGGTTGCCTGGTGGAGGCGTCAACACCAACAGAGTTGTTGTGCTGGGGGCACTCAGCGAGGCTTCTCTCAGATGATTTACAGCTGGAGTTATTGGGCTCCTGCGTGTCAGAGTCTGTGTCCTGTTTGGAGGACATGCTGCGAGAGTGGCTGTTTCTGGAGGGATCAAAAGCCATGGTTCAATAGCAGAGCTCGGCCTGGCTGGCCTCCCACAGCAACAGCAAAATCCATGGCCACAGCAGAGCCTCTCCCTGCCCCTCCTCACACACAGACACACCACACACTCAGACAGACAGAATTATAAGGTTGCCTGCTTACTGCAATCGGCCGTTCAGACAAGAGGGCTGATGCATGTCTATAATTACAGCTTGGAATTTAAAAATTTTTTATTTAATTTCAAGCTCCCATTGATTTGGCTGTTAGAGAACAAGCGCTTTTTGCAGCGGCTGTGTGCTGTGGAGGAAGAGCTCTCCGTGGGCCCCATTCAACACCACTCAATGGTACAAAGCAGGGAAGAAGGTCTAAGCACAAGTGGGGGAGGCACAATTTAAAATAAAAGGAAACTGCACAAACTCGCGTCTCACTTACCGCCACTCGTCCTCTACCTGTACCCCGATGGACTGGAATTTGGTGGCTGGTGGAGGAGGCTCCTCTTTTGCCACTGGCTGAAGGCAGTCAACCTTATTGAACAAAAAAAAATACAGACAAAAACAGACACAAGAACTTGTGGCTGGAATCCACGTTAGTCGACCAGGAGCGTGCACACACACAGAGCATGCTGACACCACACGGGAGGGCTGGCTAAGGACAGGCACGAGGCTACTGCTCAGCTCTGCTCCCACCTGAGGATCAGGGCTGTGTCCTGCCAGGCTGCTGCCACCACCTGTGCCAAGAGCCCTGGGCTCTGCATGGCTGGGGCTGTGTCCCTGTGCCTGTGGCATCCCACACAAGGACCACAGCATTCAAGGGAGGACAGCGAGGTGATTGAGACTGACAGCAAAGCCTCTCTCCCAGGGATTGACACCCTGGATAAGAGGGTTAGAAGGTTTTAGGAAAGAAATCCAGGTGACTTAGGAACCAGCTCAGAAAAGGAAAAGGAGAGGAAGGCAGTCAGCTTCTCCAGCGTGTTTCCCTCCCCTTGCTGCCCTTTCAGGTGTTCTGTCCCACCAGCCTTCACTGTCACCTGTCTGAACTGGCCTTGCTGTAAAGCTGATGGAGAACTCATTCAGCACACACAAAGCAGCTCAAAGCTCAGATCCTGCCCTTGGAGCTGCCCAAGTTCCTCTCTGCTGGTAACCAGCACCTGGGACAGAACCAGAGCTCACAGCCACCTGTAACTGAGAAACCTGTCCCAGAGGAGGGCACAGCCCTGGAGGATGCAATTTTGCTGACTGAAGCATGGATTTACACTACTCACTGGTTCTCATTTGACTGTGTAATCAACAGCTCATTTCCATCAATTCCCACAGAGTTAAATGCTTCCAGCAAGGGAAGCACCAACCTGCTGGGAACACTGGGCAGCAAGAAATTGCTCCCTCCTGCCTGCAGCCGTGGGACCATTTGGCACTGCAGCAGCCCATCCCCCACATGGACATCAAGCAGAAGGGCCCACCTCTCAGTGGAAACTTGTCCCAAGAACCATGGTGGACAAGGAGCAGACTGCTGGGAAGCAATACAGAGTACAGGGCACAGGCAGACCAGCAGCAAGAGGCCTCTTCAGAGGGACTCACCCAGTTAACATGGCCTCTCTCTGCTCCAGAAAGCATTTTAAATTTGTACTAAGAGAACTCAGTCCTTTCTGGGCTGTTAAGGGAAAGTGCTGCTGTCTCGCACCCTGGGAACACTGGCAGTTATTCTGACAAGGCAGTGAGTGTCTCCTGCTATTCTAAGTGAGCTCAGATGCACACCCGGTCACAGCAAAGGCACACGCTGAATGGATGGGGTAAGGACATTCCTTGGGACAAAGGAGAACAAACTATTCCATACTTGTATTCCTATAGATGATAGCTTTCTTTTGGGGATATTCTCCACTTTAGGCTCTTCGTTAGTCAGAGTCCCTTTGTCACTTTTCAAAGTTGCATTTTTCTGAGGTAACTCTGGAGTGTCTCTGGCCGGAGTCACGACGCTGCCCCTGGTCACGCTGGGTGTCCTGGTGCTGTCCAAGCTGTCTGAGGAATTGCTGAGCCCCGACTGGCTGGTGACCTCACTCTTGTGGTCCTGGCTGTCCAGGTAGGTGTCCTGCGCCGACTCAGTGCTGCTCTGCACAGTGACAGAGATGAACGGCTTGGACGTGGTCCGAGGTGGGACGGGAGGTGGAGTCTTTTTATATGCCACTAGGCATGATGAACCTGCAGGGATGGAGTGGGGAGAACGGAGAACGCAGGAGACAGGTTGGAGGGAAAGAGATACAGTGAAAGAGAGAGAAAAAGCAGGTCAGTCACAACATCCAAGAGGAGCCTCCGAGCAGCAGCTGGAGGCAGAGGTGCAGAACCAGCCCACAGGCAGCAGCTCACGCTGGGGACCCCCACCGAAGCATAGGGGAAGCGAAGGCAGAGCCAGAGCTAGCTTGCAAAAGAAGTCAAAAGGAATACCATGATGCGTGGAAATCTGGAAATGGAGAAGAGGGATAGAAAAGCCTCCCAAGAATGCTACAGGGTTTGGCAGGTGTAAGCCTCCACAGTGGGGAAATATTCTTTGGCTAAACCCTATGTTTTAGTGTCCTAGTACGGCCAAGTGTCTCAGCTCTTTGTCCCATCAGTTGACAAGTTTCAGTGTCTGGATCAGGGTGATGGTTTTTCCTATAAAAATGGAAAGAAGCCATAAAATGTGTTAGATGTTGATGGCAGGAACACACATTTGAAGCCCCTGACAAGCCCAGCTGCTTCACGCCAGGGAAAAAGACCCAGGAGTGGTGAGGCTGCTATTCCGTGGCCCCAGATCCAAGTGGCAGCAAGGCTGGAGACGTGTGCCCAGCAGACACAGAACACATGTATCCTACAGGTAGGGATAGATGCGTGGCTGGCCACACGAACCAGGACAGCAGCCACAGCCCCAGCCTGCTCCTGTCTCTGGCTGGATGGGATGGAAGTCCACCAGTGAAAACACATGTAAAATACAAGTAAAATCCATGTGGATCCTGCAGCAGCCGTGTTTAGGCTCTCAGATTTCACAGGATATACAAGCCCCTGAGGCCACAGTCCCTCTCCAGCTGCTGTCCAGCCACGACAAGCTGCACTGGGCAGGGTGCGGCCAAACACACTGACCAGCCACCTTCCTACACACAACTGATCCCCTTTATCCCCTACCCCTGTACTCTTGGTCCTCCTCAAGTCACCAGACTCCCTTTCTTATCCTACCTTTGGTTCCTCTCATTAAGTCCTGTGCAATCCCAAACTGCTTTTCCCCTGCACCCCCCACAACACATCCCAGCCCTTGCCAGCAGCCTCCTTAGTCCCAGAGATCTGCAGTTACTCCCCATGTCACACCTGCCTCACCATTTCCAACTGAGCCAGAGCCAGTCCCGAGCACCCCTGGGAGCCACGTTCCCTGTGGGGCAATCACAGAGCTGCCCCACGAGCCTTACTGACACTATGTGGACATGCCTGCATTTACACATCCTACTATTTACCATATTAAGAGCTAAAGCTCCACTTCAAAGGAAGAACTAAAAGGGAGGAATTACAGAGGAGGAGATCTGTGTTTCCAGCAGTATTTCTGTGCCCAGAGATGCTGAGCAGCACCTGGCAGAGGAGAAGCGAGAGGCCTGTGCAGGGCTGCCAACCCAGCTGCCTCCAGCCTGGATGTGCACAGGAGCTCAGAAAGCACCGAATGCATCCCAGTTCCCTCAGGCCACTACACCAAGCCCAGCACAAACCGAGCAGTGTCCTGATGGCACGGGAGCAGGACTCATCCCACCACCCATCACTCTCTGACTCACACGGGTGAGGGGTGACCACAGTCCCCCTGCCAGAGCTGCCTGATGTGGAACATCATCTCCAACAGCAATTCCCTGGCCCAGTCTCATGGCCTGACTCACACAGCCCATCCCAATGGGGCAGTGTAGGAGCAGCCTGACTAGAGCCATGGCAGAGGCAGCCCTGGATCAGCTGTGTCTACACCCCAAAACAACAGGTTACTCCTGTTCCTGCACCAGGGCTACAGCAGCCACTGGCCAGGGCAAGCCAGAGCCACCCCAGCTGGCAGAGGTGAATGCATGTCACATGTCCCTTCAGTTAAATACCTCCCCATGGCCCCTGTTCTTCTCCAGGGACAGTGCCCAGGGTGCCCTGCTACCCACAGCCCCTGTGACACTGTCCTGCCTGGAGCTGGACTGGCCACAGCCCTTGGTGGCTTGGCTGGCACAGTCACCATGAGCTCAGCCCAGCTGGACACTACCGGACTGGGACTGGAAAGGAAATCGATGGCCATTTGACATCGAACAGCCCGGCCAGGCAAAACAAGGGGAGGGCACAACAGCACAGAGAGTTTCTGGGGCAGATCAGTGCTGTCCAGGGTCAGTAAGACAGACCCAAAGTCATTCTCCACTTACCAACAGACAGCACGAACACTGCTTGTGCTGCTCTGTTAAAGGGGGAAACCACAGTATCCCCCTGGCTTGTCCCTGGGATCCCTTCGTGCCACCTGGCTGGGCTGAAGGGCAGCACAGGCTTTGCTGGAAGGGAAACACCTGGGACCAACAAAACACACCCCTGTTCATGTATCTGTGCTCAAAGGGTTCACTACCTGAGCTACAAAAGTAAGTCTAAGGCTCTAAGAAACATTGCAAATGACAAACACAAAGGGATCAGGAGCTTTGAAGAACTGGGGATGCCTTAGTTAGTGCAATTGCAAATTAACCTCACTGAAGCCCTCTGCAAACATGAAACAGGACTTCTGACTGCCCAGCAAACCACATCTTGCTAGGACGGGCTTCAAAAGCCAAGTCAGAGCAAGCCCACCCAGAACAGTCTGTCCTTGGCCCTCAACACAATGCTGAACTAAGCTTCAGTGCTTCCTGCATCTGTGAGAAGAGACAAAACTTGAGGAGACAACAACATCCCAGTGTTTCCATAGGAGAAGCAGGCAGCATTCCCTCCTGGCTCTGAGGCCAATCCCACCAGTCAGGTGCATTCCAGTTGCCGACTTACCCCTCCAAAGGGCTACAGCTCAGCAGGCATGGATCTGCCCTGGACTTGCCGAGGTCACATGTATTTTAAAATCAGCTTGTGCTGCAATGTGGAATTACAATTCCTGTGGGCACTGGAGCAGGACCTCACTCTGCCGGACCATCAGCTCTGTTTGCTTGGGAACACCATCCCTGCTCCAAAAAGGTGTGGAACAACAGGAGAACATGGAAGTCATGCTTAAGCTTCCAGTTTTGCAGCACTAGGCTCTTCTTGCTCACAGGATCTTTCAAGGCTAATTTCAGCAAGCAGTTGGAATTCACAGCATGCTGTGGATGATTGATTTTGGGGAGGAGGATGTTTGTTTATAGTCTTTCTTCTGTAATTATTTTTAGAAAGCAGCATGTTTCCAAACTAGCACCTTGCACCTGCCCTCAGGGGTTTGGGCAATCCCTGGGCAGAGGAGGTGTTTGCAGAGCCTTACACTGGAGAGTTCTCTGGACCCTCAAAAACCAGCTGGGCATGCCGGGATCCTTTCCCTCTCCTTCCAGAGGCATTTGCTTCTTGGAAGACTAAAAGTAGAGTTGTAAGAGAATGTGAAATCCAGCCCCTGTTCCCACCCCACCAGGCTGGTACCTGCTCAGTACCTGGCAGCAGCACCAGGAGCACAGCCAAGGTATTTGGGGTCAGATTTAAGCATCACAATTGCCCTCAAGTGTGTCTGGCCTGAAGTGCCAGTGTTCTGCTGCTATTGCTGATTCAATACAGCCTGATGACATTTCCAATCATTCCAGGATTTTCAAAGACCTACTCAAACCATCCTTATTTTTGATAAATCACCTCAAAGGCCCCCAGCCACGGTCAGCTGTGGAGGCAGGTTCCCTGCCCTCAAACATCAGCAGGGCTGGCTGCTCTCCCTGTCCTGCTCCATGCACCCCCTTTGCCTATGGGAAGGGCTGGAGGAACGACCTCATTTCCTCACACACAAAGCAGAATGCTCTGAAATAATCTCTCCTACAAGACAAGCTCATTTGCCTTTTAAATAAAACAACCACAGAATCATCTTGCAGCAAATGGCATCAGTGGCATTATCCCTTCAAAGATTATAGCTGCCGGGCTTTGGGCTGGCCTTTGCCACAGGGTCTCCTGGCTGGAAGGAGCTGCTTTGGGAGGCAGTTTCCAATAGCAAAGGGAACTGGAACAGCCGCATTCCAAGTGACCTGACCGCTGATTTTCATCAGCTCGAGGAACACTTCAAGGTTGGAGCTGTAATGAACTCTAGGATGTTTTATTTGTAGAGAGTCCAAGTGAAAATCAGCCCCAGTGACAATTCGTACCGAAGACAATCCGGACACATGGATTTTATGGTTCACAACAATCATTTCAGACCTGATTTCCCTCCTTCTGCACACTGAAGGTCAAGATACCTGCACCAGTTAGAGGCACTGCTGAGAAACCTACCCAAATTTTGTTAGTCAACAGGAAAATCATACAAGTTGGAAATCACAGAGGCTTGAATTGGAGGGACGTTAAAGACCATCTTTTTCCACACCCTCCTCTGGGCAGGGACACCTTCCACTGTCCCAGGCTGCTCCAAACCCTGTCCAACCTGGCCTTGGACACTTCCAGTGATGAGGCAGCCACAGCTTCTCTGGGCACCCTGTGCCAGGGCCTCCCCACCCTCACAGAGGTGATTTTTTTCCTAATCTAAATCTCTCCTCTTTAAAACAATTTCTGCTTGTCCTACCACTATCTGCCCGTGTGAAAAGTCATCATCTTTTCATGATGGGAAAAGACTTGACGGGAAATGCCTGTGAAGATGCCACCTCTTGCTCTGACAGAATGACTGTCTTTAGAGTGCTGGAGGAGATTTAAAAGAAGTTTTATAGTGGTTAAACAAAACTCCTGGAAAGCGAAGTCAAGTGACTGCATTTGTTCAGAGAGGCAGTTTATGGAAATGCTATAAATACCTCCTGCCTCAGTGCTTTCCCTTTGTAAATCTCAGTAGCAGTGATCTTTGAAAAACTAAAAATCTCACCTTGGTACTACACAGAGGTAACAGACACCTGATGGTAACCACAAGCGGGCTGTGGGAGCCAGGGAAGGGCCGTGGGCTCTCCTGCCAGTCCTCACTCCAAGCTGCAGGGTGACCCCAGGAGCAGCAGCATCCTGGTGCAAGCAGCTCCCCACAGCACAGCCCAAACCACGTGCCACCTCCGTGGTGGTGCCCACGGAGCCCTGCAGAGTGCCCAGCCCAGCAGAGCCCTTTAACCCTCAGATGATCCCAAGAACACCATGAACACTTCACCATCTGTTTCTGCTTGTCACAGAGGCCATACACAAGCCAGGCTGTGCTTGTGAGTCAGAGGACAGAGAATTCCCCAGGAGCTCCTCCCAGGCAGCAGCACCAGGGAAGAGCCCTCTCACCTGTTGTGACAGCCCTGCATAAACCCAGCCCGGACACCCAAATCACCTTGAGCACTTCTGGAGGAGGTCAGAGGAGAAATTCAACATTCCCCTTATTATTGCCCTACCCATCCTCAGCTTTCAGCCCCAGCATGGCTCAGGCAGAGCGGCACTGCTTGGGCATGGCTGGAGTGGCAGCTGGGACAAGGGGACCACTGCAGGCTTGTCACTTCTCTCACCACATAAGGCTCTTGTTCCCAGGACAGAGAGACAGGCCTTGGGCTCTGTGCCATGGGACACCCTCAGCCCAGCCCCAGGACTCCAGGCAGAGGCAGGAGCACCCTGGCAGCGTTAGGGACCACAGCAAAGGGCAGGTGGGTCTGCAGCAGGGACCAAGGAGAGGTGAGGGGCAGCAGGCTGGGGTCACACCCTGACACTCCAAGGCAGGAGTGTCACTCCGACCACTGCAGCTGTTCCCACCAGCAGCTATGGAAGATGAGCAGCCCTCACTCAGAATTACACCCCAGTCACTTTTCCTGACCCACGGGAAGTGGCTATTTCTCCCTGAACAGCATCAACTCACTTGTGAGATAAGCACAGAGCGGGGAGATGCCCCTCCTGAGCACCACTGCTCCCACACAGGCTCCTCTGGGAGCAGCCTCCACCCAGCCCCACAGGTGCCTGACCCATGCTGCAGCTCCCCCTTGGCACAGCCTGGACCGGGTTTGCAGACTGCATTTCAGCTATATGGCATTTTGTTACACAAAGAAATAACTTCTTAGCTTTAAGAAAACACCTTCCTCAAAGCCCTCCCTGAGCAGCCAGAGAGGCTGTCACAGCATTAAACAGACCTGTGCCAACAGGTCTTTGCTGCCCAGCTGGGAGACACTTCCAGGTGCTGGTCCATCGAGAACACAGCTGTCAGAGATTTGTTACCCCTTGCTCCTGTTCAGGTCCAGCACACCCTGCTCACAGCACTCCTGTACACCCCAAAGGCTCTGCTGCCAGGACAGTATTATATCACCCATGTATCCATCTGGTACCTGGTGTTAGGAAAAAAGGGACTGCCCTGCACTTGCCTGACCACTGCCAAGTACAGCAAGTTCCTGCATATCACTGAAATGAAAGAACTGGACTTATCTGCAGAGAAAGGACCTCAAACTCAAGGCAGCATCTCTCGAATGTTGCAGTCAGAAGCAAATACAGAAGCAAAGGGTTCTCTCTGAACATCAGCTGCGTGTTTGTAGACTAACAGTGGAGCTCTCATCCAGAAATGCACCACAAAATGCTCTGCACAACCATTTGTGTTCTCTGGTCAGCCGTGACTGAGATGCCCTTAGGGAGAGCTGCAGCCCTGGTCACCTCAGAGCCACCACGCAGGGTGACCAGGGATGCCTGGGGCAGGCACAGGGGCACTCAGGGCTGCATGAGCCCCAGAGGCCAGTTCTAATCACAGACCCAGTACTTTGAGAGGAAAGGCTGAGGGCTGTGAACTCTTTACATGAGGGACTTTGGAATTTTCAATGGACCAGAAGTTTAAGTATCATGGAGATGCTCCAATTTGGAATTCTTGAGCACAGAAACAATAACAAGCACTGATACACTGAGAAATGTTATACTGGGAAGGCAAGGCAGGTTGTTTTTGTTAAAAAAAAAAAAGCCTCTTGTAGAAGGTCACGAATTTAAAAGAGCCATGAAGCAAGAGGAGACACCCCCCAAGAGTGCTGGGGGTTAAAAATAGGGTACCTCACACTGCTGACTCCTGGCAGATCTGGCCATCCCTCCTTTCAGCACAACCTGCTGCTGAGTCAGCAGGGACACAGCAGATGCTGCAGAGGACGCCAGGCACAGGCACTCCCAAACCCAGCTGCAGCAGCTGACACTGGGGCTCCTGTGTGTGCTAGAGGAGACACTGATTTCTCCCTGCCCTCCCCAAAGGGATTGTCAGGGGTTTTAAAGCGAGTTGAAGCCATGGTGAGCAGCTCCACCCTGCTCCAGCCACACATCCAGCCAGTGTCCTTCTGTCCTGGGGGCTCAGACAGATCTCCAACCCAGCCAGCACAGGGCAGCAGCCAAAACGAGTATTCACTGCCTCTCCCTGCCCCAGGGGCTAATTCATTAACAACCACCAAGGTCCCCAAACCCAACCATTCTGCCTCAAGAAGTCACCGAGCGGGAAGAGAAAAGCCATGAGCACGGTGCCAGGAGGAGCAGAACTGCATCTCTGATGGGTGGGGGTGCCTGACCCCCAGGGACGGGGTCCCTTGCCAGCTCACTGCCCATTTAGTGCTGGCACAAACATTTTTTTAGTGCCGGCACACACCCTGGACTGAAGGGTTGGTCCATCAGTTCAGTGCTCCTCAGGATGTGCTTATCCCCTCAAAAACCCTCACTAGTGAGGGCTGATGCTTTTCACACCAGAGGTGAAGCACCAGAGTTAGTGGGAGCCCAAGCTCACAGAGCCCTGAGATCTCTGAACAACAGCCACACTCCTGGTGTCCACCCAGCCCAGGACCCTGGTGCACCAGGAATGCAGCACCAGAGTCCCCAGCTGCACCTGGACTGTCCTGCCAGGTGGGCACAACAGAGCCACCAGTGATTCCTCCTGCTGCCAGATCCTGCCTGGCCCCTCCAGCACAGCCAGGGCTGCCAGAGCAGCTGAGAGCCCACCCAGGCAGGCCTGGAGCTCCATCCCTGTGGCCAGACAGGCCCCTGGACATGGGCGCCCTGCGGCATGGGATGGTGAGCAGAGGTCATGGGAGAAGGGCCAGTGGAATTCTAATCCCATGGCAGGTTTTACAGGAGTGCAAAGCTCTGGGCAACAGGAGCCCAGCTGGACTTTAAGGCCACACCACTTCTCCCCACAGAGGATGCAGAAATGCATCCCACAGTGCTAAGGAGCCACCAAGCCATGAGGCCCAGGGCCTGCTGCATCACCCAGCAGCCTGTTTGCTACAGACACCTCCTCCTCACTTCAGGACCTCCTCACTCACAGCTCCAGAGGGCTCTGACCCCGGCCTGAGGCATGGCAGGCACAGGGGGAGGGAGCAGGCCCCTGGCTGCAGCAGAGTGGGGATGCCAGGATAGGGGCTGAAACCTTTCTGTGCACACAGGAACCAGGAACAGGGGAAGAGGGAACAGAGAACCCACACTGCCACTTGTCCTGCCTCTGCAGAAGGCAAGGAAGCCCTGCAGGTACCCTGCCTACACATGTGCACAGAGCAGCCAGAACTCTTCAGAGGGCCATCAGGAAGGGGCTCAGCTCTGAACTGGCTGTGCCACAGAGCATTTCTAGAGAGAGCAGGCACTTCCATCAGCTCCTGGCACTGGAACAGGTCACACGGACTTTCCTGCAGCCAGTGGCAGGTAAGAGAATGCAAGACTGGACAGACTGGAGCACACAGCACCTCACAGAGCTTGCCCAGCAGCTCAGTACCCCACCATTCCACTGCCAGGGCTCCAGGGGATACCAGGACCACAGCTTAGTGAGCACGTATCAGCCAAAAGCTCCTCAGACAGCGAGACAAGCTGTGCTGAAAGGTACTGCCACAACAAGAGCAGCAATCCTTTCTGCTGATGCACTGAAGCATCATCCACTTCATCCTCCTGATGCAGGGACCTGTGCCTGCAGCATCTCACCCAGATGTGGCAAAAAAAGCTCAGCAGCAGCACAAGGAAGTGTCCACTGGACTCAACCACACACACAGGTGGTCAGTGCAGCAGCACAACCACGCAGTGCCCAGGGCAGCTCTAACACCATCAGCCAACAGGTCAGAGACAAGAGGGGCCTGCTAGCAGAACAGGAGAGGGAAAACACAGCTGAAGGTATCTAGAGATGTGCATTCCAGAGAGTATTTCTCAGGAATAGCACTTACTGCAGGCCCCATCCCTCCTTGCTTTTAAACATTCACTGTGGCAGTCCCAAAATGCCGATTCCACCGCTCTGGGACTGCAGGGTCTGTTCTGCCAACTGCACTCTGCAGCTTTGTGTCTGGGCTGGTTTGAGCTCTGCAGCCCTGAGTGTCTCTAAGAGAGAGGCATGGGACATCCCAGACCATGGATAACAGCCAGAGAGGGGAAGGGAACTGGGTGCCACAGAATTCCCATCCCACAGCAGTGACCAGTCCCTGCACCCCTCTCCCTGTTCAATGCTGCCCTTTCTGCAAGGTTTGCTCAGGGTTATCCAGCACAGACATGGAATTAGGGCATAGATGTGAACCAGACAGGAATTAGCCAGTGCCACCAGGTCACAGGCTGCTCCCCTATCCCTCCTCCGCATGGAATGTTATTCTGCTGCTCTGCAAAGCAGCAAACTGCAGGGAGCAGGGGATGCCTTTGGAGGAGACTCGTAAGGCACGATGGCAAACCCTCCACGTACCCACTGCTGTAGCCACTTCTAAGTGCACCGAGGGTATTAGCATTAATCATCAAGGTGTTTAGCATAATTAGGGAGGTCGATTTAGGTTTTCTCCAAGCTAGCAGTTTCTAGAATCTCCTGCAGTTCCACCAGCTGCACTGCATGAAATATCCTCTCCCTTCACCATCACTTCATGCACTGCCACATCACTCAGAGGATGGCATATGTGGATGCTTTTAACTCGCTTCCCTGCCACTGCAGAAGTCCAGGGAATCTCAACACACCTCCTCAAAGTCACAGCCAGTCAAAATCCATATGGCCAGAAATGGCTGGAAACCACGGCAAACCAAATTTCTTCTTGTCTCTGTCAGAGCTCAGCAGCTCAAATGGTCTATTTTAGGTTATGCTGATTGCTGAAGCCCCAAATCCAGTCATTCCCAAGCATTTGCTCACGTGTCACAGGAGACACATCTCAAGTTCTCCCTGTGCAGGCAGCAAGCTGCACCTTGAGCACAAAAATAAGTGCAATAACCCAAGTCTTGCCATCTCAGAAAGGCGAGTGGGTCAGTCCAGCACGGCACAAACAGCACTGTGACTCTGTGGGACTCCCCACACGCCTCCCTCTCAGCCCAGGGACCTCCCCCCAGCCCACCAGGAACCACTTTGTCCAGGACTCCTTGACAGCTCCAGGAACAGGAGTTACTCCCCTACAGCAGAATCACACCTAAAGCTTTGGGGAACTAAGCTCACAGCGTGGTCCACGGAAGGTTTTGCAAACACTGCCCAGTTGCTGAGGCATTATTGGCACATTCCCACTGGTGGACAGTCCTGGAAGCAGGGTGGAGGGGTTACCATCATTTTAAGTGTGCCACTAAACACTGTTCACAGAAGAGCTGGCCAAGAGGGTGCTGAAAACACTGATGGCAGCCAGCAGCTTGTCAGCACAGAGTGTGATAACAGGAACAGGCCTGTGCTGGTGGCAGCAATCGCTGAGCTCCCTAGCACAAATGGGGCTCCCAGGGAATTGCTCCATCCCCAAGAACAGAAGCAGCCAACAATTTTGTAGCCTACCTAAAATTTTGAGAAATTGCCACCATCGCTGCCAACAAACCCCCCCTCAAGGTAAGAATTAATTTCTCCATCACTTTGTTCAGCATCAGGATTTTTATCACAGTTTTCAGGTACTGTATCCCAAATTTTACCTGATGCAGGAAATCTGCTACTCTCCCTTGCTCACAGGAAGACATTCCGCTGTTTTAGGCAAGGGCAACCACTCAGTGATGCCACCAGGAGCAGCAGAGTTGGTTTTCCCAGGACATTATGAAAAACCCTCCCCACACCCAGATGACGAGGGATTCTTTGTAAGCTGAAAACAGACCCCACCCTGTAGCCATAGGGCCAGGGAAAGCACATGTGTCAGCAGCTGAGGAGACAGCACTGAACAGTCTCTGCACGTGGGAGATGGGAAGGCATCAGGCTGGACTCATCTCCCAGTGAAAAATTCCAGCCTTTAGTCAACACTCTTTCCACTTGGACAGTGGCTGTCAGACAGCCAGCACCCAAGATTTACATCTTCAAAGCTATAATCATCAAGAGGTTTTAATAGCCAGATTCAATTGAAGCTATTTCCTCCCCTAAGTATGTACAAACCAAGATGTGGCAACACTATGCTAATACTCAAGAATCAAAGTCAAAATTGCTGGGAAACTTCTGTTGGCTGAGGCACAGGACAAGCTTTGCATGTTAGAGAAAGCTCCTCCATATTCTATTTCACTGTTTAATATGGCATTATCCATAAGATTTAAAAAAATCACATGAACAAACACAGAAAAGGCTGTAGCAGGCTACTCCCTCTCCATTAGCATTAAATTTGACAGTGGTTCAGCTGTTGCAGCACAGTCTGGTCTGATCTGGAGAGGAAGGGAAGTCCTCAGACTCAGAGCAGGCAATTAAGCAAATATTCCAACCTTTTATTCCCTTTGGGTAGGGTGCCAGGAAGCTTTGGAAAGCTGTGCTCATTGCTTGGATTGCCGAGGGCTCCCACCTGAACTAACCACGGACCCTGCAGAGCACAGAGCTTACCTCCCTAGTGACAGAGGCACATGGAGGAGCAGTGCCATGTGTCCCCAGTGCTACTGCTCAACTGATCTCCCAGAGGCCAAGAGTCGCCAGCTCTGATTCCCTAAGAATTTCAAGTATCACAAGCACTCCCTGAACAATGGATACCCCAAGGGAGTGGGTATCCGGAGCAAACCCAGCACTTTCTGGAATACTTCATTTCAGGAATCAAGCAGGCATCTGACAAAAGATGACAGAGCTGTGCAGCTCCAGCTCTGAAATCAAAGAGCACAACAGATCCCAGGCATGCACCCAGAGCCTTCTCCAAGCACATCTGAGGCTCCAGTATCTGTGACCTACAGAGCTTCCAGCCACCACCAAGTCTGCATCTTCACAGCTCAGTCTGCCTTTCCTGCAGGTTCCAAAACACCACGTTCCTGGTTCACAGGCCTCAAGAGTCCCCAGAAGCTTTCAAGTCAGAGCCCAGACCACCACTTAGCCACAAGTATGGGTAGCAGGTCTGGATTCAGGGGTGCAGTACCTGTTCGTCCACACACCTGGCCCCTCCAGCCTGCAGAACCTGCCATGAAGGTATTCCAAGGATCTGAGACTATTAGCTAGGAAAGGGACACGAGAGAGGCCAGAGCACAGCTCTATTCACCACATCTAGTGAACAGATTCAGTTTTAGGCCACAGAGCTGAAGGCGCTGGCTTAGTCATGCTGTTCCCATGGCATTGGGACCTACTCCCTTCTGTCCCACTGTCTGGAATTCAGAATGTGACAATGACTCCCTGGCTTTCCAAGGAGGGTTATCAGCGAACCCCAGCCTCCAGCAAAAGCATTAAATGTCACTGGAGCATTCCCTGCTGCTTTCAGGAACCTGCTCTCCATGGAACAGACCATTTTCCTGCCTTGGAAGCTATGTGCCAAGAGCCTTCTTGGCTCCAGTTCCCACCTAGCTTATATTTATTCCTGTTTCCAAATGAGTGATCTCCTGTCCCTCCACTCCCTTCTACTTAGCAGTTGTGTAACTCCAGCTACAAAATAAACACCATCCACACCAAATCCTGAAATCTTAGGGTGTTCTGCAGGATATTCCAAAATGCTTCCTCCCAGGACTTCACCTGTAAACACCGAGTACCAACCAGCAGGTGAAGCAGAGGCATTTTTGCTTTTCCTCATCTGTGGCTCGGCACTGGATGGTAGAGGGTGAATGGTAGGGTAGGGAGCAGGTAAGAAGTGATTTAGAGTGGCTCAAGAAAGGTGATGAGAACGATCCAGCCAGACTGTTTTGAAGGTATTCCTGCAAGAGACAGTTTACCAGAGGTGTCTTTGGAAGAAGCCACTCCTTGCTCAAGCACAGCAATAGGACCTTCCCACAAAACAGTGTTCACTTGTCTCCCAGAGCCTGAAGGGCCTCCAGAGCCTGCTGGAAAACACACCAGCCCAGCTATTTTATAGTCCAAAGAGCTCTAAACACATCAAGAGCAGCCCTGAAAGATGCCTATCCGCAATGCTCTGTTTTCCTGCTCATCTTCAGTTCTCCCTCCCAGCACATTCCGCAGGGCTCTCAGGCACCTGCACCCACGGCAGGTGCCACAAGGAGCACTGGGGGGCTCAGGAATGCAAAGCCCCTGCTCCAAACAAGCACCTTTGTCAGTTCTAAAGTGACCTAACAAAGCAGTACAGTGGGGCCACAGCAAAAATGCAGGATCTGCTGTGCTCAATCTAACAGAAAACATCAGTCCCAGTGACGTTCCAGATAGGAATTCACAGGGCTTTTGCTACAGGTCTTCAGAGTTACAACCCTGCCCAAGAGCTGCGTGCCAGCCTTTGAACACACTCAGAGGTTCAGCAGGCTGGTGATGTTCTAACCATGTCCGTACCCATCCCTTCCCCTTGCTCCCAGCCTAGGTCCCAGTGCTCTGGCAGCTGCTACAGATCCAAAGCACAGAGGGCAAGTTCCTCCTGCAAGGGCAGATGGAGGGAACAAACCAAAACTGCTCCCTGCAGACACCTCTTCACCCAACCAAGGCCAAAATGGTTTTGGAGAGAACCAGCTCAAGGTTTCTAAAACCTGACTACCAAGAGCTGACACACCAAGGAAAGGATGCTGCCATCAGTTCTCTGGGAAAAATCCCACCTCTACACTTCTCTGAAAACCCCAGCCAAACTGCGAAGATTGCCCAGGGCTGGAGTTATTCCTCCACTTGGCCATCTCCCCACACTTGGCCTGGGAACAATTTTAGACTTGGAATGCATTACTGCATTCAAGCAGCCACTCCTTGTCGTGCCAGTTGTCCAACCCTCAGACCAGCTGGAGGATGAAATTCCTGGGAATAGCAAAATGCCAATCTTTGGATGCAGGGCTTTCCAGGGCAGTCACCAGCTCAGCCTCTGCCGTGTTCAGCTCAAAGGCATTGCTGAGAACAGCTACTGTGGCCTCCCAGGACAGACTGACTGTGTCAGCTACTTGGGGTTAGTCCAGCAGTGCTTTCACCTGAAGTGGCCTCGTGAAACAAGAACCACCAGCCAAAAATAACCCAACAGTGAGCACAGACACAGCCCCAGAGCAGCACTGAGCTTGTGGGATACAAGGGTGGGATCAAGGAGCAGGTCTCCAACTATCTGCTCAAGGGGTTTGTTTGCCAGAAGGAATCCTCCATCAGACTGTGGCAAAATACACCAGAACACGGTGCCACCAAGGGGGACACGGCTGGGAAGGACAGAAGGACACTGCTCTGCCCTTGTCACTCCAGGGTGAAGCACAGAGCACACCCAGGCACAGACCCTCAGCACATACACTGGTCCCAGTGCCACCTGTACAGGGACTGTGCACTTGGGGTCACTTCTGATGTTGGTGACACCACATTGGGAAACAAACCCACCCAACCCCTGCTGCTACATTTTCCTGGAAAGCACTTTCAAGAAAACATTGGGGTTGTTTACGTAGCAGAGGCCCAGTTTCAGAGGAAGCGCTGCCCAGTCAAGTTTCTTGGATCTGGGCCGTGTCAGAAGCCTCAAGACAGAGACAGTGGATACTGACTGAAGATGAAGGTCAGTGGAACAGGATGACTCCACCAGACATCTCCTCCGTAGGGCTCTGGCAGCCAGGCAAGATGAACAAAGTGAACTTGCTGTCAGCAAGAGACTGATCCAGCAGGGAGAAGTCCTGTCCACTGCTGGAAACAGGGAGGGCTTAAACTCCCATTGCAGCCCAGGTTACTGGGGACCTGGAGCTCGTACTGCAGGAATAATTGTCCTCCTCAATACACCTAAAAAAACATCTCAGCTCTGTCACTCTATGATAGCAAGAGAAAAAATGCCCTTTATCCCCCAACATCCTTTCCAAGGCCAAAAGCAACCACAAACACTTTTGAATAAAAATTAATGGTAAACTGCAGCAAGCAAAGAGGTGGGACAACAACAAGTAAGTGCCTTTAATTTTCACGTCTGACTTCTTGTGTTTCCAATGGCACAGAGCTGGTAGCTCTTGCCTGCTCCAGCCTGTGCCTGGACCCCAGTCCGAGGGGGGTGGTGCACCCCAGAAACACACGGGGCCCAAAGTGCTGCTGCCCTGCAGCCACTGCCCCACAGGGCCCCCACACTGCTGCAGGGTGGGGCTCCACCTGCTCCAGGAGCATCCTAAACACACTGGAGGTGCCAGCTGCTCTGGGATTAGCCTCTTGTGGCCTTTCAGGGAGGCAGAGCAGCTTGGCCAGCCCTTCCCACAGTGCCCATTCCCCACATGCTGTGGCTGGTGCCTCCAGCAGCACCATCACACCAACAACGAATCCTGTTCTCAGGGGTGTTTCTATTCTTGTCCCAGACATGCAACAGACACAGGATGCCTAGGAGATGACAGCAGACAAACTTCATACCTACAAGCCCAAGGCTCGAGATGGGGAAGACAACTTTGCATTAAAGCAGCCATAGGAAAAAAAAAAAGAACAACCCCATTTTAGCAAGAGATTCGGCTCTATTCTTTAGCTGTAACCATGACACACAGCCCAGCTGAGGGAACAAAACAGCAACACGTTATTTTGGATACTGCTTTGTAAACAGATGCGTGGCCAGTTATCTAATTGTGGGAACATGGATGTGAGTAGGCTTGGAGGGAGCAGCAGAGCACTTGCAGGGTTATTTGACTGCAAGCTCGCAGCAGTTTGCACCATCTCCACCAGGAAATTTCCACGGACTGCAATGTCAGCAGCTTGTGCTGCATCACACCTGGGAGAATCTGTGGTGCCACCTCCCTTGGGTACCACAGCACTGTCCCCTCCTACTCTGGCCACTAAGAGGCACAACCACGAAGACAGTTACAGGAGGTATTTCCTCAGCTAATTGCTAATTACATTAATTGACTAGACATCTGACTCAGCTGCTCTAGAGCCTGGTGGAAGCTGGGCCTCCCTCTCCCTGTAGCAGGAATGCCTTATCCGTGGGGAGAGGGTGTAACAGCAGTGAGTCACCTTACAGACACACAGGCCAGCCCGGGGACAGAGCTCAGGCCAGCCCAGCCTCCTGAGTGCAGGATGTGTCTGCCCCGGCAGCTCACACCAGGCAGCCAGCACTGGCAGTGCTCCAGCACCACGGAGCCCACTGAGAAAACACAGAGCAACACTGAACACAGGTGTTCTGCACAGGGTAACGCAGCCAGCGTTCGTGTGATGGGATCCACGGACAGGGGACCGCAGTCACAACTGAGCTCAAAGGAAAAACTGAAAGTAGCCCAGGAGTAGGGTGGCACAATACAGACCACTGAACTGTGCTTGCTCTCTGTGACATGTGTCACTGCCACAGAGCCGAGGGACAGCAGCAGAGCTCAGAGCTGGCAACAGCAGAGCCAGGGCCCTTTGCCTCCCACCTTCACCTGACACCCTCGGTGCCGAGCAGCCACTGCCCATGCCCAGGCGCCAGATGGGCACCCACAGCCCCCACCCCAATGCGGGGAGCTGGGGGGCGCAGATCTGAGCTCTGTTAACATTCCACTCATGAAGGACAGAACATCCAGGTAACTACTGGTTTCTCTAGGTCTGGAACCCACGCATGTTCCAATTTGCAATACAAATATTAGTATTGTGCTAGATTAAGTACCAGCTGTCCTGAGAGCCAGGATGGCATCCCAAATCCAGCACACCCTCCCAGGCTGCTGTCTGGCAGGACACATGCCTGGCATGACATCTCCCCCCAGGACTATTCAGTTTGAGTGTTTCAGAAGTGCTCCCTGTTCAGAATTCAGGGACAGAGTTCAATGCTATGGCAGTGCTTGAAGGAAACATCTTGATACAACTATATTGGGAGTTTTGGCTAAGCTGGTGAATTTTCCACAGGAGCATCAGTGCACCCCAGTCCTGCAGGCACAGATGTACGCACAGCATTTCAGTGAGTGGTCAAGAATGGACTGGGAGGCTGAGTACCCCCTTCTAAACTAAAAGCACCCTGGAATTTGTCTTAAGGACTTCAGTCTGAGCTTTGTCTTTGCTCACTTCTGCAGCGATCTTATAGTATGAATGTGATTTAGGGGAGGTTTTAACAGGGTATGAATTCGCATGATCTCTGGAAGCCTCGCCTTACCAGGCTGCCTTTTCTTCCATCAGTTCCATCCCAGGATGCCTGTCCTTTGCCTATCCAAGCAGAATGAGCAGTACTCCACCCCCTCAATACATGTAGCACTTCCTAAAGCTAGAGATGGCCTCCCGTGAGCAAATGATACTGCAGTTCCTTATCCAGGCTGTTATCATAGGAACAATGCTCTCAGGAATCTAAGGAGAGAACTGCGTTATGGTTTAATTCAGCAGCCCCTGCCAGAATGAACCACTGTGCTTTAGGCTTTGGTTCTTGCACACCAGATGTCAGGAGTTTCAAAACACTCAAGTTATTTGACACTTAGATTTCCCACATACAACGAACGTATACTCTCTGTAAGGATCAGAACAGCCCTTAGTTAGGTGTAACAGCAATAAAGTGCAAAGAGCAACGCCATGGAGTAATAATTGCTTCTGCAGTTGGAAAGCCCTCAGTCTGGCTGTGGCAGGTTTAAGTCAGACTTTGTCCTGCTGTGTCCCACTGGCATTTGGAGTGTGCAGCCCCCTGGACAGAATGATGTTGACCTGTTGGCTTCCCGAAGGTACAGGGAACAAGACGACAAACTGAGCAAACCAGAAGGCACAACCTGAAACTCTGGAGAGAGACCACACTTCAAAAATCCCCAAACCACTACTAAGTGTAGGTTTCCCAACATTAAGATGACCCATCTGTCCTCCACTTTCCCATCCCTGTCCCCCTTCCTGCCAGTGAGCACTGTGGGGATCTCTGTGCAGCCCACCAAGGTGAGCAACAAGCACCTGCTGCTCCTCAAGACCAGAAACACAACCACAACACCAGCACACACCATAAAGCAGCTGCACTCTGAGGAGCAGGTGCAGAGCCGGAATCACAGCACTTGAAGAGTCATTTCCCTCATGTTTGAGAACATGGGCCCAGATTTTCATGCCCTGGTGCCTAATGGGATACCAGGTAGCAGTTCAGGTGTATTAGGCACTCTGCTTTATCAATACTAGAAAAATCAGGCCTCCCAATCAGAAACTTCTAACTAAGGAAATTCACTTGCTTATCAGTGAGAGTTCACCATAAAGCCAGCTAAGGGATTTATTAATATATCTCATCTGCAAGAGGAAAAATGAGTTCTACCTTCAGTTTTTAATTACTGGAACATGCAGAAACAGTGCAGAGACCAGAGTTCCCATATGCACAAGTTCCACTGCAGAACATGCAAAGTTCCCCCTTCAGCAACTCCCTGCTGGACTATTTCCTTCCTACATTTCTGACTGTAGCTGCTTGAAAACCCCAACTCTGACCTTTACTACTCAGAGATGGAGGAAAACAGCAACCAAGAGCTCAGCACTGCAGTCAGTGCTTCCCAGCAAGAGAACTCCACTGGCAGCCTTCCGAGCCTGTGCACTGGACCTCGACGTGTTACACAAGGCCAGCTCCAAATCTAGGCAGCCATCAGCACCACGCTCCAAGAGCAGGGCCAGGTCTGGCAGGAATCAGCTGCGGTACAGATGGATGGCTCAGAGAGCCTCAGTACAAGAGGCCAACTGAACTGCAGCCACTGCCCCTTCAAATAAAGAAGTCTGTTGGTAACCTGAAGCCAAGTGCACAGAGAGAACATGCGGAATAAGTGAGCTTAGGGGTGCCCATGGCACAGCACAGCACACACAGGCATTCCCAAACCAGCACAGGCCAGCCTCCTCCCAAAGACATTCCCTCTCCAGGAAAGCCCCAAAGGACTTGGAAAACCTGGGCATGGGCTTAAGTATAGGTTATGGCTTCTGGAGGTTACTTGGAAACCCAGAAAGATTTGGGTTGGAAGGGACCTTAAAGGCCATCCAGTTCCACCCCCCTGCCACAGGCAGGGACACTTTCCACTGGCCCAGGCTACCCTGCCTCTGTGGCCAGGAGTGCAGGCTTTCCAGTTTGCCAGCCATTCCCAAGTTTCTGGCAATCCTGCCAACAGGATTAAGCACCAGTCAGCCTGAACAGAGTTAAATTGCCAGCTCAGCTTTCAGAACAGAGGTGTCTGACAGCACTGCCAGCTGTGCTTCCCTCCGAGCTTCAGAGTTTCTCACAGCATTGCACAACACACAGTGCAGCAAGTCTGCCTAAAATATGCAAATACTACTGACACACAAGTGATTCACAGCCCTGAGGTTTGTCACTGGCTGGACAAGATCTTTAAGACTGAAAGCAGCCAAGTGCCACCCTTGCCCACTCTGTGCTTGCCTCACACCAGTACACAGAGTTCCGTGAGTGTAAAGAGCTCAGGCACAGGCACCTTGGCTCACTGAGGTATCCTCCTTCTGCTGAGGGCTTAGAAAAGCAGACAATACAAAGAGCAAATGCATTTCTCTCCAAAGCAGCAGGAAGGGCTCTCTTGTTTCCTGCCACTCACTGACCAGTTACCAAGAGGTAAAGAGACACCAAGGGAAAAGTCCTGCTCTGCGTGGCAGCTTGCCCAGATGGGAACCTGAGGCTTCCACACATTGAGTAACTTCACTTTTCTACTCATCTGCTTAAGAGCATCTGCCAGCTCTGCAGCCTCTCCTTCTGTTTGCTTTGAGCACAAATCCACATTTGTTAACCTCTGTCTCTGGGTGATGCTTGCAGGAGCTGTCACCTGTACAGGAGTACACCAGGCCATGGCTGCAACAGGATCAGGCAGCTCTGGTTTCACAGTCCTTATCAGAGATCACACACAACAATTTGATGCCTGCTGCAAGCCAGGACCTGGAAACAAGCAATCTGTTGACTTGCAGTCTGAACAAGCACTCAGTGTCACAACCCTGAACCAGCTCCTGCTGCAAGAATGCCCGAAACTTCAGTGCTGGGAAGATGTCCAGAGAGACTTGGAGCAATTTTCACTACTTTATCTTTCAGACAGGAATGCCATTTCCCTGAAGCCTGTATACTTTCGCAGTTATTCTGCAAGACTGTCAGTGTCCACTCACTCATTCTTCCCTTTTAAGTCTGGACACTGCTTACCATCCTGTAGGTGACTATCTTCTACAAAGACAGCTTTTAAAACTTGTTTGAATGACAGGTCTGAATTTCAGAGGACTTAGCAGGACACCACATTAATTTGCAGAATATTAGGCTTTATGTTTCTGTTCCCATCCTCAAGCACTCGGCCTGCCTTGGTTGGCACCTCAGCTTTTCCTTTTTTTTCCTTTTTCAGAGGCCAACTGAGCTCACCTGAGGGCTTCGAGGAACCTGTAGTTCCCAGGGAAGGGGTTTGGCACAGGGGAAAGGACATCACCCAATGCATTTGCACGGTTAAAACACTTGCACTGCAGCCCAAGGAGGTCCGTGCAGCCCTGCAAGGGGAAGCAGCTAACAGTTAATCCTCTAGGGCTCAAATTTGGGGGATAAGGAACTCCACAGGGTATTATTCTGAGAGAATAAACCATTTCACAGTGATTTGCTCATGTAATAAAGGAATTTGATGAGGTTAACTGTTTAGACAAGCCCATGAGTAAGGACAGAAGGACTAGTTTCCTTCCAGGAAGCAACCTATTCATAGCCTTTAATGGAAATCTCCAAATACTTGGGAATTAGTTGTTTTGCTGTATTAAGGGAAACTTCATCTCACCCTTCCCATAGATGTAGAGAACTACACACACTGAAAATGGAAAACATGCTACAATACAGCTAAACCTACAAACAACGCACAGTTTGAAGGTGAGCTTTTAACTCCTTTCCTGAACAGCCTCTGTCTGCCCACCGCAGCCATGAACAGTGTCAATCTCAGACCTCCACGCAGTTATTTTCTCTCTACAGTAACCAGAGTGCCGGAAGTCAGAGTCAAGTAGCCTTGGAATGGCCTTGCAGCCACCAGGACAGATGGGACCAGTGTCAGGAGAGAATGAAAACACGTCCCACCCTCTGTCTTTTTAAGCAATGCTGGTTGAAAAGCAGATTTTAGCATCTTTAGCCAGACAGCAGCTACTTTAAAAACAGCAGCACTATAAATTAACATGATTTGAAAGCAACTGGCCTTTCAGACACATTTTTCTCCTTAACAGGACTCGTATCAAATGTTTCAAGGAACAGACAAGGTGAAAAAACCCTTTGTCTTCATGCTATGAGCTGTTGTAGCCTTTCATCCTGAAGACCCAGAAATTCAGACGAAAAATTAGGAAAAAAAAAAAAAAGATGAGTCCATCAGCAGAACTGCTGGAAAACAGTTTTGATCTTTTCAGGAAAACAGCCAAAAATTTCTCTCACACTATAAAAGTCAACTTGTTTCAGCTTCCATATTACGTTTAGTTCTGTCCTTTTTTCCTGAATACAAGGTTGCTTAAAGCAAGCAAAGCTCAAGGGAGCTGATGTACTTGCCAAGGAAGCGTCAACCCTGAGAGATGGTAACTTGGAGCAGCCCCAGCCAAACTGTGCAGGTGCCATGCACGGGGTCCCTGCTGAGCAGTGGGACCAGCATGCAGCACTAGGAGAGCGTGCCAATCTCACCCAGAGACACCCCACAAACAGGGCAAACCTGCATGTCCATGCCCTAATATCAAACATTGCTAACAGAACAGTTACAGGTCACAGGCTTCTGTGATGGGTATGACAAAGCCCCCTAACAAAACCAAGAAATAACTGGAAAGCATCAGCTCCCTGCTTGCCACTGACACCACCCTGCCTCCCATTAATCAGGAGGAAGTTAGTTAATATTTGAGTAGGCTATTACAGCTCAAGGCAGAGGATCGAGTACACTGTGCCATGCTCTCAACTAGACTCCTTACAAAAAAATTTTAAAAAGATAAAGCTGAAGACAAACGCACAGCAAAGACAGTACAGAGCAGAATACATCCTCACAGTGTCTTGGTGACAAATCATGGTATTTCAGGAAATAGGAAGGAAGTCCCCATCGTTTTGGCCAAGAGTAGAATTAAGCCATGAAATAAGCCCAATTCTCTGCTACCTCTGCTGAGCTCACACAGACCGTGCTGGCTCTCCTGGTCCCATCACCCAGCTCACCCCACTGGCTGCTTTCCACAAGGGAAACAGCTGTCTCAGAAGTGCTGGAAAGGCAGAAGACCCCAAAAAAGCTCTTCCAAGTCACACCCTGGTGAAACAACAGCTTTTCTGACTGATGTCAGGGCTGACAAAGCTCAGTGTACCTGTCCCCCAGCCCAGCAGCACCAAGCCCGGCGCTGTGCCCAAGATGTGACCCAGTGGGTGCCTGGGTTTTTAGCACCACAAGCATTTGCCAAGAGGGCCCAAGTGCAGCAGCACAGCAACTGCTGGACATCTGGGGCTTCCTGGCATTTATTTAAGTGAGCTCAGCAACACACGAGGAGATGGAGACAGTTCTGAGAAGGAGGGTATATGAGATCTTTTCTGCCACCACCACTCTGGTAACAGCCTTAAAATCACAGCTGTAATTCAGGCTCATTTCAAAGCTCCATATCTTCCCTGAAGTCTATTGAGCTGTTCTGCTTTCTGCTCAGCTATTGATTACTGGAGTGGATGGGGTGAGGGGGAACATGAGCAACTGCCTCCCAGCCACTTTTCAGTGATGCCACAACTCCTGACATCACGACTGTCTCCATGGTGACACAGCAACACAACTGAACTGAAACAGGAGGAGGCCAATTAGAACAAGAAAGCTCTTTTGTGGCCGGAACCATAGTAATTAGCAGAAATAAGAGAAGCCGTTTTAAAAAAGACATCGTTGTAACAATAAAAAACTTGCTTTTAGCTTGCTAGGTGAACCCCAAACCATATATATATATATATATATATATGTATAAAATCCCTTCTAGACTGGAAAACCCATGATATCACTAGCTGCATTCCCAGCTCCACAGAACACTAAACACAGCCTGGATCCGAGAGATCGCTTTTCATCTCCCCTCACGTCAAGTTCTCCTCTCCATTGGAGCCTGCTCACATGCTTAGGAGGCTGCTCAGCCCTTCAGCTCAAGCAGAGCCCCCAAGCTGAGGTGCCTTTCAGCCTGCCACAATTAGCACACACACGTGTGCGGGGGCACACACAAAAGAAACCAACCCCAGGCCACCAATCCACAGTGACTCATGCCAGCTAAGGCTCCACCTTCAGGGATGAAGCATACTCAGGGTTTGGAACGGATGATATGGACAAGATCTGGACCCTCTAAATATCTACATTGTTTTGTTTTCAACCTCCAAATGAGACACACAGGAGCAATCTCAGCTACTGCCAGTTACACTCTGGCAGTGCCAAATCTGACTCCAGCTGATCTGCACTCCCCATCCTATGGTGCACACTGACAGGAAGCACTTGCTGCAGCCCCAGAGATGTAGCAGCTCTCTATTGCTCCAGAGTGGCCAGAAGCAACACACAGCTCTAGGAATTCCCCAGGGAGAGCAGCTGCTTGGAGTGTTCCACAGTCAGGCTCTCAGCCTGAGGCACCTCCACTTCCCCATACATTCAGCCTATTAACCACCAGTGACACGCCGCACACTCACTGTATATTTCTTTTCTCAATCAAGCCTAAAAGCTGCAGCAGGCCAGGAACAAGCTGAGCATAAAATTTCCAAGAAAGGAAGCTTGAAGGTGTGAGGCACAGCACAAAGTCAGGGCACCTGGAGCAAGGAGAGCAGCACCCAACACAGCCACTGGAGCACAGCAACTCTGCACACACTGGAGGTTAAACCTCCACAGGGAACACTGCTTCCCACAGCTCCTGGGAGCAGCCCTGTTGTGCTCCTCTCCTGCAATTCCATGGGAAAGTGAGGCATTCACTGCTGGCAGGGCAGGCAGAGCACACAGGTCCCTAGTACTGGCACACTCATGGCATGTGGAGGCAGGGCAGCAATTTGCTTGGCAGCTGCTCTGTGATAGGAGGCACAGCTGCCTAAAACTGAGTCACCTTAGGAAAAAAAAAACATGCCGAAAAGCATCACATCGTAAGAATTAGTATAAATCAGATTTAACAGGTACCCTCAACCACAGAAGCAGCATTTTTCAGTCATAATCCATGCAAGTGAGAGTCTTTGTACACAACCCTTGTACCAGCCCCTACATCTGTCAGGTGAGGTTATTTCACATGCTGCAGCACAACCTGAGGTAAGGCACTAACAGTGGCTGGGGTTCTTGCTGGGATTCACCATTAAAAATGAGCCATCCTCTGGCACACGCCTGAGGAACAGGACAATGGGACTTCCTCAAGCCACTGTCACCTCTGAGCAGAGCTGGTTCAAAGAGCAGACACCTTCTGGCACACGGCTTCTGCAGAGCTGCACCTGAGTGGCTCCAGCTTCCAAATGGTGGAGACTGACCCTTCAAAAGGCTTGTGTTCATTTTTTAGTACATTCTGGACTCAGTGTTCCTGCTCCACTAGCTTGTTCACCCAGAACTGCAATCACATGCACCTGCTGCCTGCACACACACCATCACCCACACCCAGAGCATGCTTGCTAACAGAGCAAGAACTAGCACAGAGCAGAAAACATGATTTTCTGTGTGAACCAGGCCTTGCAGCAGTAGAAAAAGCCATTAGCTACAGAAGGGAAAGAAACATGCAGAGGCAGAAATAACGGCTTTGGAAATAACCAGCCGCTAAAGTTATTTTTAGAGCTGCCTCCCCCAACACCCAAGATATTCAGAGCCATTGAAAAAAAATATAAATCAAAGGTAAGCGCACAAATAGCACTGCCAGGAGAAAGCAGACAGTGCTTCAAAGTTCCTGCTGCCACCAGCAGCGATGGCTGGCCTGGTTCTGTTCCATTCGGAGCAGCCTCGTTAGCCTGGATTCTGCTTTGCTGTGCCACAGCGAGCTCAGGGGATCCAACCCATGTGTGCTGGGCACTGCAGGATGGTGCCAGCCGGGCACTGCTATCTCTAGGACTGAGCACAGCCTGGATGGATGGGTGAAAGGACAGGCAGTGCTTCCATTCCCTTTGGACAGCACACTGTTATCAATGAATCAATTAGGTTGGAAAAGACCTCTGAGACTGAGTTCAACCTGTGACCAAACACTGCCTTGTCCACTAAACCACGGCTGAGTGCCACATCCAGTCTTTCTTTAAACACCTCCAGGTGACTCCACCACTGCCCTGGGCAGCCCATTCCAGTGCCTGACCACCCTTACTGTGAAGAAATTCCTCCTAATGTCCAACTCAAACTTCCCCTGGAGCAGTTGAAGACTGGGCCCTCTCCTCCTGTCCCTGTTCCCTGGGAGCAGAGCCCGACCACACTCCCGGCTGCCCCCCTCCCCTTCAGGGAGGGGTGGAGAGCCANGGCAGGGAGCGCCCGGGGCCGGGCCGGAGCCGCCCCCAACACCGGGACCCCTCCGCCCTCCAGCGCCCGGGGCCACCCCGCCGGCTCCCGCTGCGGCCCCCGGAGCAGCACACCCCCTGTCCCGTTTGTGCACCCGTGGGAAATCCACTCTGAGCACGTCTTGCAAGCACTGGGCATCTCTCAGCTCCAGCCCACGGCTCCCGGGGCCCAGCCGGCTCCTGCTGTCACAGAATCACTGAATCACTTCGGCTGGAAAACACCTCTGAGACCACCCAGTCC
>VXAD01004721.1:207192-291610 GCA_013399195.1 Dicrurus megarhynchus | reverse complement strand
CGCGCTCGGCTCGGCCGGGACCCTCGGGACGCCCGGCACTGCCGAGAGGGGACGCGGGCGGCGGCCGCCGCTGCCGCACCGCCGCTGCCGCGGGGGGAGCCGAGCGCTGCTGAACAAAGCGGGCGCCGCTCCCACCCCACGCGGGAGCTTTGTCTCCTTGTCGCGGCAGCCGCGATGACATCTTCCCCAGCGCGGCCGCGGTCCCACCCACGCGCAAACGTGGATTTGGCTGAAACATCCCTCCCGTATCCCTCCCGCTCCAGCCCCCGGAGCGGGCGCGGTGGGACCCCCGTGGGCGGTGGGTGCAGGGGCGCAGCGCTGCCGCCACGCACCTCCTGCAGCATCGCCGAGAGGAACCCTTCGGTGCAGAGGGAAATACATGGGAAAGAAACAAGTGGGACGAGGAGATTTCCCTTGTGGGTGTTTTCCCCTGGTCCCAGATTTGCTGGTGGAATTCTGCCCCGCTGGGCACGGGGAGAGGGAGCGGAGCCTCAGCGGGTGCGGGCGCTGTGTTGGGGCTGTGCTTTGTGCCTCCCCTGGGGCTGCCAGAGCAGGGCTGATGGAGGATGGAGGTGCGGAGAGGAGCAGGGCTGGCACAGCGTGCGGGCTGCGGGAAGAACCTGCTGGGCAGAGCCGCCCGGGTCTGCACCCTGAGCACAGCCACACTGGGTGCTGGAGGAGCATCCAGCTCTCTCCCCAAGATCCTGCGCCGACACACGGAGCTGAGCACAAGGCTCCCCTGGACTGGGGCTGGGGACAGCTCTGCGAGGCCAGAGCCACTCTGTACGGCGTCCGGCCGAGACGCGCAGAGGGTGCCCGCCAGCCCAGCGTGGTGTGGGCACTGGTCGTGCTCGGCCCCGGGCAGGGCTCGTGGCTGTGCGAGCATCGGTGCTGCCGCATGGCTCCTGCCAGCAGCACGTGTGCTGCCCCGGCCCCTCGCTGCTCCCATCGCTCCTTGATGCTGTGATTTATTGATGGCTCGCTGGGTTCCCAGCACTCGGAGAAGGGCTGGTCTGCAGCAAGGAGCGATCAAAGCGCCGTGGGAAACAGCGCACTGAG
Organism: Dicrurus megarhynchus; assembly: GCA_013399195.1. Lineage (NCBI taxonomy): Eukaryota > Metazoa > Chordata > Aves > Passeriformes > Dicruridae > Dicrurus > Dicrurus megarhynchus. Next base: position 290,551 of record VXAD01004721.1, on the reverse strand, counting down.
CTCAAGTGCTGCCGGCTCCGAACACAGAGCTGAGCCGCCGCCGCCGCCCTCGGCATTCAGCGACCGAATCGCTGCGGATTTGCTGCTTCTGCTCTTGGAAGAAGCAGCACAATGGGGCTGAAGGAGGATTTGGTCAAAGAGCCTTGGGACCCTCAGCCTAGGACCTCCCCACTCCGCTGCCTACCAAGGTAAAAAAGGAAACTTCTTTTCAGTTCAAGGTCTCCCAGGTAGCTCTGAACTGCCAATCTCTTCCTGAACCCTCAGAAATACCCAAGTCATGGCTCAGTAGATGGAAAAGATAATGGGACAACGTGAAGGAGAAGAAAAGCAACCCAAACCAAGACATACACAAAGAAACCCTCATTTACCTGCACTGTCTGACATCCTGAAAACGCTCCAGGCTGTTTACAGAACCTTGCTTAACCCCACCCAGCCCTGCTCTCCTGGCACAAGTGTGTGTCTGTCTCAGCTAAGGCTGTCGCTGGCTGCTGCTGGGCTGCCCCAGCGATGGCACGAGCCCTGCGGCCATGGGGAGCTGCAGAGGGGCTGAGCATCACCGACAGCGGGGACACAAAGGGGCACCTGTGACTGCCTGGTGTCAGGGCAGCTCTGTGCTCACCTGGGTCACAAGGATGGCCAGCATGTGGGGAGGCCACCAGGCCCCTTGGCCTGAGGAGAGACCTCAGGTATCTGTGTACCTGGCACATTGCCCTCCAGCTAGCTCTCCTCGTGGGCAGAGCACAGCATCGTGCACGGACTCCTGGTGCTGCCCTCCCAGAGGCTCTGAGTGAGCTGAGGCACCCCTTGGTGCTTTGGCTTCTCCTCTCCCACAAGGACAGCACCACCTCCCTTTCCTGCTATCAAAGCTGATAAAAGCAAGCAACAAGGACTTGTCTTTCTGACCATATCAGCAAAGGGAAATGCTGGCAGCTGCCTTTGTTTCTACTCCTTTGTAGATGGTCCCTGCTGGGAGCAGGCAGGCTTGGCCAGGACCTTGGAGCTGTGCTCACCTCCTCTGTGTCTGTTTGTGCCAGCACAGCATCACACAGTGTGGCTGCAGCTCCCCCCTTCCCAGGGACCTGGGCGAGTGGCATTTCTGTGGGCTCAAACCCATTGCAGCTGCTTTTGGGTGCCAGACACGTGCCTGCAGCAGGCAGGGAGCTCACAGCCCGGGTGCTGCCCATGGGAGTGCTGAAATCTGGCAGCAAAGAGCACCAGGCACATAAAGACAGAGATGGTTTGGGTTTGGGGGTGGAGCAGAGAGCAGGGCTGTGGCCATGGCACAGCTTCCTGGGGAAAAGGGAGCAAGGGCTGGGCACAGGGCGGTGGTGGAGTTTCCATAATAACAAGGGAAAGATCAGAGGTGAAAAATGTGGACAGAAACAGCTGTCATGAATTTCTTTTTGTCCCACAGACACATGAGTACATCACAGAACGTGTGTACGTGCCCTTTTTTCCTCTGCAAACACTGATGGAGCATGCAACAGAAATCTTTCCCTGGCACACACATACACACACACACTCTCCCTCTAATCCCTTTCCTGCTTGTATGTCAGAGAAAGCTATTTCTGGAACGTGAAATCTAGGTCAAAAAGAAGGAGAAAATCTGAAGGGAATGATAACAGTCCCTCCCAAAGGCCGTGTGGGGTCAGCTCAGGCCGATGGGATTAGCGAGGGGCCGCGGTGGTGCTTCACCCCTGGCTGAGTGATGCCTCCTGGCCTGGTGTGAGCTCCCTGTGCCTTCCCATCGCTGCTGCTTCCCCACACAGGAGAGAAGGCCATGACAGCTGAGAGGAGTGCAACAGAAACCGCCTGCCTACACAGAGACCGGGATCATGGCACACAGAGGAGGAGAAGGAGGAGGAAGATACATGACTTTCCCAGAAGCCACATGACTTTCCCAGAAGCTGTGGAAACTCGTCCCACAGTGAGCCAGCCCCTGGGGATTGGGCCAGCACAATGAGGGGTGCAGGCGCTTTGTCCTTCCTCCTAAGCATAGCCCTGCTGCCGCTACAAGAGCATCAGTGCCAGGGGACCAGGCTGGCACCTGCCTTCTCCTGGGGCAGGGCAGGGTCCCCAGCACAGCCATGGGCCCAGAAGCCAGCTCTCTAATTTAGTCATAAACAGGGAAACAAAAGCTATACAAAGAAGACAGGAAGCAGGTGGGAGACAGAGGGCAGCTGTTCTGTCCTGACCTTTGGGAGTATCTCTCCCAGGTGGTGCTCTCCTGCCCAGCCTGGGCTTGGCAAAGTTCTGGATGGGCACAAGGTGCGTGCAGCCCTGGCCTCCCTGCAAGAGATCTGGACACAGGATAAGGAGCTGGACACCTGAGCTTTTTGGGAACAGGCTGCTGAATCCCAGGGCAGGATGCTCTGAGTAAGGGTGGTGTTACCAGATGGCACAGGGAGGACCGGGAAGAGCTTGGGTAGAACTGGCTTGGTGTGAGCTTTCCCGCTGTATTTGCTTGCTCACCTCTGCTTTCCTGTTTCCCCTGGACATCAAATATTCCACTCTGCATTGCAAGCAGTCTATTAAACAAGCAATTCCCAGAGCTGCCTCTAATAAGCAGGAGCCGGGGCTGGGGAGCCCTTTGTGGTGCTCGGGAGCCGGCACGGCTGTCACCGCACGCCTGGCAATTAGAGAAATAGGTTCCACTGGGGCTTTTGAGTCTCCGGCTGCGCAAGGCACAAAGCTTTGTTTAAGGCTGATCGAGGGCAGCTCATCATCTGTCTCACTGGCTGTCAAATGGGAGCTAATTGCCTTGTAATGTGCCGGTGACACAGGCATCAGTGGGAGGAACTGGCGTGGCAGGGGTGTGACAGCTGTCAGGGCTCTCCCCCGTGCTCCCCACACAGCCGGCATGGAGCTCGCTGCCCCTCCTCCTGCCCTCTGACAGAGCCTGAATCCCTCTGCTTTAGCATCCAACCCCCACATGGCCCTCAAGGAACAAGGAGCCTGTGCTGGCCCCAGCACTGCTGCTGCTGGTGCCTCTTTAGGATGTGTCCCTACAGAGACAAAAGCATGGTGGTCCCCATTCCTCTGGCCTGGTGCACAGATGCTGGAGGAAGAAAGGCGTCCTTGGGATGTATTTGGGTGAGGGCTCTTAATTGTGTCATCCCAGAGCCCTGTGTGGAGCAGAGGCCATCAGCGACCTGCAGGTGACAGCGCACCCACTTCTCCCTGTTGGTCTAGGCTGATGCCACCAAGCTGCCACCTGCTGCTCGGGAGGCCCCTCTCCTACATCACCAGCCACTCAGAGCCTCAGGGATGCACAGAAAAGACCCTGGGGGTGCTGGCTGACAACAGCTGAACATGCACAGGTGGGCAAGAGGCCAAGGGCACCTGGCCTGTACCAGCCATGGTGTGGCAGCAGGACCAGGGCAGTGACTGTCCCCTGCGCTGGGCATGGCTGAGGCACCTCAAGTATTGTGTCCATTTCTGGGCCCCTTGTGACAAGAAAGACATTGAGGGGCTGGAGTGTGTCCAGGGAAGGAAACTGAGCTGGGGGAGGGGCTGGAGCACCAGGAGCAACTGGGGGTGCTGGAGGGGCTCAGCCTGGAGAAAAGGAGCTCAGAGGGGACCTCACTGTCTACAACTCCCTGACAGGAGGGAGCATCCAGGTGGGGATCTGGCTCTTCTCCCAGGTAACAAGTGGCAGGATGAGAGGAAAGGGCCTCAAGTTGCACCAGGGGAGGTTTAGATTGGATATTAGGGAAAACCTCCTCATGGGAAGGGGTGGTCAGGCACTGGCACAGCTGCCCAGGGCAGTGGTGGAGTCACCATTCCTGGGAAGTGTTCAAAAACCGTGTGGATGTGGCACTTGGGGACATGGGTTAGTGGTGGGCTTGGCAGTGCTGGGTTAGCAGTTGGACTCAGTGATCCTAGAGGGCTTTTCCAACCAAAATAATTCCATGATTTGCAGGGGAACTGAGCCCAGATGGCTGATTAGAGGTGTGAGTGTTGTCCAGATGTGTCTCCTGCCTCCCACATCCTGTGCATGCACAACCACAGATATTCCTCTCTGCTCCCCAACCCTCTGCCAAAACCCTTTCCCTCCCCAAGCCCCAGCAGCCAACGTGGAGGGTTGGGGGATGCTCTGGGAGCCAGCAGAACTGTGCTGGGTCATGTCAGAGAGAGGTGGCACCCAGGCATTTTGAAAGCCCCCTCTGTGCTGTGCCTGCTGCGGCTGCCCCGTGTCAGCCTGGAACTGTGGCAGCACCAAGCTCAGCAGTGCTGAGCCAGCAAGGAGAGGGCTGTGGGACAGGGGCAGCCAAATGGGAAGAGTGTGGGACAGAAGCAGAGTGGAGAGGGTGGTAGGAAGGAGGGACAGGGCTGAGCAAACAGCCCATCCCTCTCAGGGGATCTCTTCCAGTTCCTGCCTCATCCTGTGGACCTTGACTGGGATGCCTCTGCAGCTCAGACTGCTGCAGGGAGATGTTAGGTCATGCCCACATCTCAGGGGGGAAAGGCCTGGAGCCAGGCGGGAAGGCTGCCGGTGCCCCCTCCCCACTGCCCACTCTGCCCAGAGCTGGGATGTGCCTGTCTCCCACTGACAGCCCACCCCAGTGCTCTGACAGCTTTGCCCACAGCAGATGAGCTGAGGCTGCTCTGAACCCCCCTTGGTGCCAGAGCTGGTGCTGAGAGGCACCGTCCTGCTGGGCCTGACCCTGGCGTCCCCATGGGGACGGGATGTGCTGCCCGCACAGACAGCCCTGGGGAGGTGCTGGATTCCTCCTGCCTGCTCTGGCATCTGCCTCGCTCCATGTACAGGCACCACCATGTCCGGGAACACCAAGGTATCACCTTTTCTAACCAGTTCCCAAAATTATCTCCAGGATGGCACCTCTTGGTTCCTCACACCTTGTGTTACACCTGAGCCTCACCCGGGGCTGGCCAGAGCCAGGAAAGGCACAGGCTGCCTTGGAGAAAATGATGCAAAGTGATGCAGATCAAGTGACTTGGAGCATCATGGAAATGCTGCCATGGCTCACCACAGGGATGCTGGGCTCTGGGCCTTGGGAAAGCTTGTCAGTGCCTTGAAACTCAGTGCAAGACCTGTTTGTACCCCACAGCCAGGGATGTTGGGGCCTCTCTATGTGTCATCACAGACTCACAGAATGGTTTGGGTTGAAAGGACCTTAAAGCTCATCCAGTCCCACCCCTGCCATGGGCAGGGACACCTTTCACTACCCCAGGTTGCTCCAAGCCCTGTCTGACCTGGCCTTGGACACTTCCAGGGATGGGGCAGCCACAGCTTCTCTGGGCAGCCTGTGCAAGCACCTCACTAACCGCTAAGATCTCCCTGGAGCCTTCTCTTCTCCAGGTTGAACATTCCCACTTCTCTCAGCCTGTTTCGAGAGCAGAGGGCCTCTAGCCCTTGGAGCATCTCCGTGGCATCCTCTGGACTTGCTCCAGCAGCTCCATGTCTTTCTTGTATTGAGGGCCCCAGAGCTAGAGGCAGCTCTGCAGGAGGGGTCTCACAAGAGCAGAGTAGAGCAGGGGGAATTTCCTCCCTTGACCTGCTAGTCACACCTCCTTTGATGCAGCGCCCAGAGCCCGTCTGCCGTTCCAGCACCCACATCAGCTGCTGCCCATCCTCTCGGGCACAGAGCAAGCCCCCACAAGCCCCAAAAGTCATGGACAACCACGGCTGGGGATGCAGATACCCGAGCCCAGCGCCCCGCGCGCTCGACAGCCCCCAGGCAGTGACAGCAGTGTCCCCTGTCCCCCGCTGGCCTCGCGCCCCGTCCCTCCAGGCCGCTGCACTCACTGCTGTTGGTGGGCAGGGTCCTGCTGCCGCTGAGGCTGCCCGTGGGCGGCGGGGAGATGGAGCGGACGGAGCCCGTGTCGTCTTCCTGGGAGCAGCCCGCCTGGATGGCGCGGAGGTAGCTGTGGCTCCGGGATCGGAAGTAGCTGGGCAGAGGCAGGTCCAGCACCTCCGCAGCCGCCGACTCGGCCTCGCTGTAGGTGGAGTCGCAGACGGGCTCGTACTGCTCCCCCAGCTCCGGCTCGGGTGCCTGCACGGGGACAGGGACAGCCCCAGTCAGCCCTTGCATGCGGCCGCCCTTCCCCTCCCTTCCCTTCCCTCCTGCTCCTCGCCCTCCGGCCACTCCTGCGTGGTCCCGCTCACGGCAGGGGGACGGGCCTTGCAGTGGTCAGTGGTCAGTGGTCAGTAGTCAGTGGTCAGTGCTGCTGGGGCACAGGGTGCCCCGGGCTCTCTGCTGAGAGAGGGAAGAGGGGTCCCTCCTTGGAGGTGAGAGGGTCCCTGCTTGTGGAGTAGAGGACACTTACCAGCACAGTGCCTGTGAAACACCCCCAGTCCTGCTGGTGAGAGCACGTGTGGCCAAAATCCCCGTCCAGCCTCTGCCAGGGCCCCTGTCCCAGCACAGCTGGGACACCCCAGCCTCAGGTGCCGGGGCAGGCTTGCTCCTCGGGGAGCAACACTGGGAGACAGCAGGGGAGAGAAGTGGGCTGGGGGCCAGCCCCCACGCTTGCCTAGGCTGGGTCTCAGAATCCATCCCAGCCCCATCCCTGGTGAGGGCCAGGAGAGGGCTCAGCTGTGGCCAGGGGTGAGCAGGGCAGGGGCAGCTCTCCCACTGCCCCCACCTCCCTGCCCCCTGCCCACAGCCCTGCCTTGCTCTCCCGTGGCAGCTGCTGGGCAAACTTGGCCCTGGGAGAGGCTCAGCCAGGTTAAACCAGACCCAGCCCAGATCAGACCATTCTGAAAAATAGATGAGAGATGCTGAGACTGGCCCTGTTGCCCACATCCATCTCTCCTGGCCCTTTCTTTCTCCTGGCACTCAAGGACATTGCTTCTGCCCAGCATTGGCATCTGAGCCCATGAAGTTTGGCTCAAGAAGTTCATCTGCTTTCCCCCTAAAACTGACAGTCCCTAAACCCCTGCTGGGCCCAGGACTCAAGCTCTCCAGCTGCCCTGCAGTGCCCAGGTCAGGAGTGCTGTCTCCTTCTTTTCTTTTCCTTCTCCTCCTGCCGCTGGCCTGGGCATGGGCTGGCCCCAGAGCCTGCCTCACACCCTCCTGTGGGTGTCCAGGCTGGCCCCAGAAAGCTCCGTGAGGAAGGATGAGAGAAACGCCAGCGGGACAATACCTGCTCTCCATGGGTAAATATCTGAGGGATAAGTGAGGGGGGTCCAAAGATCTGGAAGAAAGAGTTGGAGAAGGTTAAAGGCCAAGAACAGGGGAGCCCCTCACACAGACACTCACTGCACAGGGACCGAGGACAAGGGGAGCGGGGCGCCCGTCCCCTGGGGCCACCGCTGCTGACACTTCAGTACAAACTGCAGAGCTGGTAAGATGCCAAGCGAGGCCACACAGGCCCCTCAGACAGTGGCACGGACACGGCAAAGCTCCACAGGACACCTCAACCACGGGAGAAGCTGCTGAGCATTTGGCCTGCTGTGTGCACCATATATCCATGTATGCCCACAGGGGACACTGGGAACCCACTGTGCTGGGACACCCCTTGGCACACAGGGGCAGCTGGACAAGGTGGCCGTGGCTCCCACGGAGCACCTCTGGGTAGCCCGCAGTGCTGGCCAGCACCTCACAGCTCACAGAGCCAGGGGCGCGGGCAGTCCGAGTGCTCCACGTGGGGGAACTGTCCTTCAGCCTGCAGGGCTGGGCTGGCCACCTCGCTGCTGTGTCCCCACGCCAGAAGAAGCCACACAGAAGCTGTTCTGTCTCCCCAGCAGAGCAAAGCCACGGCACACACTCAGCGTACGGACAGACCCCACTGCGCTGCCCGTGGGAGCACGGCTGCCTCCTCCTCCTCTCTGCCCTCGAGGCTCTGCCTGGCACCACCTGCCCAGGATGACCCTCCTCAGGAAGAATCCAGGTTCAAAGTGTACCTGAGGAAAGATGCTTGGCTCTGGGGATGGGCCTGGCCCTCTTGCACAGGGCACAGCTCACAGTGGGGCTTGGCAGTGTTGGGGTCACCAGCTTTGTCCCCCTTGGTGTGACAGCGGGTGCTGATACACACATCTGCTGATCTCTGGACTGCCAGAGGGCTGCAAGGTGGAGCTGGGTGGGGACAAAACCAAGCAGAACTTGTCTGTCAGAGTTGGGGGTGCTTCCATGTGGGAAGACACTGGGGTCTGGCTGGACACACAGGGAAGGTGTTGGAGGTCACACAAAAGTGAGGGCAGGGCAAGAACTGCCTCTGGCACTGGGATGGATGAGACCAGCTCCATCCGGGATCAACAGACGTGCAGTTTGTGGGAGGCCTTTCAATCCCAACCAGCTGCAGCTGAACTCTCTGGTTTTCAGGGGAGAGTGGCAGAGTGCACATGATGGCAGCAGCCCCACATGTGAGCGGGTGCTGTGGCAGTTGGTGTGCCCCCAGCATCCCAGTGCCACCAGTCTGGGTCTGGGCTGGCTGCCTGGGCAGCTCCTGGCACATCATGGGCTGCTCAGACCCTTCAGCTCCAAGTCCCCCCATCTCCATGGGGGTGCTGCACTCAGCTCCTGGAAGCAGCTCTAGACATGGATAGAGCACAGACCCAGTCTCCTGCAGAGACCTGGCTTCAGCACGGACTGACACGCAAAGGACAAGGCCACGACGGTCCTGACCCCGCTGTGCACTGACACACCCAGCACATTGCTGCTGCTGCTGCACAAGGGACAGGACTGACCACAGGGAACAGCAATGCCCAGCAATGCCCCTGCTCCCCCCAGGCTCCCCTCCAAGGGCTCTGACCACTCTGGGACAGCAGGAGACTCCAGCCAAGGGGCTCAGAGCCCTCCACACCTGGATGGGAACACAGGCAGGACATGCCCTTTCCCCCCGCCTCCCCCTGGGGCTCCTGATGCCCACCCCACTGCTGTTCCCCTCTGCACACACAGAGCAGCTGTGTGGACACATGTCCCCATGCAGACACACAGGGACGGACAGAACAGAGGCCCAGGGTGACCGGGCTCGCAGGGCAAAGCTGTGGAGCCATTGCTGTCCTGTGGTGAAAGGGTTGAGATGAGCACATGGGACCTCTGCAAAGGCTCATCCCTGCACTGGTTATCTCTCGGCCTGTGAGGCAGCTCCAGAGCAATCCCAGCCCAAGAAGCTCCAGAGTAATCCCACGACCACAGAGTGGGGAGTTAGACCCATTTTGCATTGACTGCATCCCAAATGTTGGTCAAGGCATGAGCCCACCCTGTGGCAAGGGGTTTGCCACCCTCGGCCAGCACCTCACATGCATCCTTGGCTTTGCCATGGGGCCCAGGAATATCCAAGAGAGACGTCCCCAGCTGGCTGGCAGGACAGCCTCCTGAACTATGGGCACCTTGTTCCTGGGTCCAGTCTGCCGCATGAGGGGTGAGGTCCTGAGCTGAGCAGGGTGACTGTCCCTGGTGACCCTGCAGGGTCCCAGGCCGGACACCACCAGGAGAGGTTGGCCCTGGCTCTGGACCCACCCAGTGGGCATGAGGGGCTTGCAGCCAGGTTGAACAGCCTTGCAGATGGTTCTGGGGGGTGACACGGTGAGATCCTGCACCCAGAGCTTCCCGAAGTGCTGTGAGGCCCCCTCTGGGCTACCATACCAGTGGCAGAGGGATTTTGGCTGCACCAGCAGTGTGAGAGGAGGCAAAGCTGCAGGGAGGAGGTCTAATAGGAATCCTGATTAAAGAGCTGGCCATGACACTTTGGTAAAGCTGCCAAGGAACAGCCTGTGCAGTTCCTGGAGCACAGCCAGTGCCTTGTTTTGAAGAGGGAAGAAGATGCTCCCTCTCCCCTGAGCTGGCCTCCTCCCTCGCTGGCTGTGCCAGCACAGTGGGTCAGCACTTCAGCACCTCACCTGGTTGATGCAGCTGGACTCGTTGACACTGTCAGAGATCTGGTTGTATTCTTCCTCCCAGGTTGGGAACTTCGGAGGTAGGAGGATCTCAACAGAGTCCAGGCGGTCCAGGCTCCTGCCAGCAGAGAGAGGGTGTGAGCGTGTCCCCATGGCAGGGGCAGTGCTGGGGCAGTGCTGGAGCAGAGCCAGACCACCCCTGCCCACGGCCAGACCACCCCTGCCCACAGCCCCTCTGCCAGGCACAGGCATGGGCAGCACGGAGACGATGCTGGGCAGATGATGCTGGGCACTGCATCCACTGCTGGGCTCCTGGAGAAGGCAGCGCTTCCCCACCCTGCTGGCCCCTGGCTCGGGCGTGGCGCACAGGGACAGGGCTGTGGGGTGCAGTGGAAGGAGACGGGACAAGATTTCGGGTTCTGCTGCCCCCAGGAATGCACTGCAGGTGCCAAGTTAGTCCAGCTGAGCCCCAGGGAGCATGTGGGATCTGTGCCGGCCTCCAGTCACAGCACTGCCTGGATTGCTGCAAAAGCGGGGAGAGGCAGGGTGAGAAATTACTTTTAATTTGTATTTTGTGGACTTTGCAACTGGAAACAATTGCAAGATACATATATTTACAGGAACCCAAAAGATTATCTGAAAGAAGTCCAGTGGGAACCTAGCTGGAATGACAGTGCTGCACAAGCAGGGGATCAGTATTTCCAGTGCAGCTTTGCTGGGAGAGTCTTTGCCACTACGTCCTGGGGCACAGCAGCAGGCTCTGCACAGGAGGAGAGCAGGGCTGCCACTGAACCTGATCCAGCCCAGCCCTCAGCTGAGACCCGGCACATGGGGGCTGGGAGGGATGGGGAAGGATGGGGCTCCCCTGGGGCTCTGTCCCACCACGAGACCCTGTGCAAAGGAGTCCTGGTCACAGGCTGGGTGCACACGGTGGGGGACATTGTCAGCCACAGCAGCCCAGGACAGCTGTGGGGCCTCTCCCTCTGGAATCGCCTGTGATCCCAACAGAGGCCCTCACATCATCTGCCAGGGCCGTGGGTACAGAGGTCTGATCGTCACCTGCCTGGGGACAGAAGAGCCGAGAGCAGGGCACGCCCTGTGCAGTGTGTGGGCATCCCACAGGGGCTCTGAAGTGTCCATCCCGGGATGGGAGCCGGGAATTGTCCCTTCTGCCAGGGGAGATGGAGGAGACACCCAGGCCACGTGGGGACCAAGGGCCGTGGGACACCCCTAGCCCTGGGCTCTCTGCTGACTGCCGGCTTTCCCTCCTGCTGAGGGTTTTGTCTGTGAGCTCCCACCATGAGCCAGCCACGTCCTGGGGTGGGCAGTGTCCCTATGCCACCCCACCGGCCTTTACCCCGCCTGCCCACGGGAAAACCGAGTCACAGAGCGGCCGACAGCCCTTGGAGGGGCAGAGACCGTCGCAGAGGGACGGCTCGTGGCTTGCTCTGTGCCTTGCCCCGGCTCTGGCTGTCCCTGCGGCCGCCCCGTCCCAGCCACAGCTCGGGGTCCCTCGGCTGCTGGAGCCCGGGGCTGCGGCCAGGGCCGGCCAGCAGGTGGCGGCCGCGCTCCGCGCCCGGCGCTATCCCGGCACTATCCCGGCGCTATCCCCGGCTCCGGCTTTAGCCCCGCTTTTATTCCCGGCTCCATGCCCAGCTCTATTCCTGGCTCCAGCCCCAGTCCCGGCTCCATTCTCGGCTCTGTCCCTGGTTTTCAGCCCCGTTTCCAGCCCCGGCTCTATCTCCGGTTTCGGCTCTAGTCCCTGTTCTATCCCCAGCTCCAGTTCCGGCTCCAGCCCCGGCTCCATTTCCGGTTCTGGCTCCGGTTCTGGCTCCAGCCTCGTCCCGGGCAGGGTCCCGCTGCAGAGTCCCCTCCGCCCCGCAGGGTCCTGCCCCGCAGAGCTGCTGTAGGGACGAGCCCTGCCCAGAGCCCCCACGCAGCCGCATCCCTGCGGTCCCGACCCGCCACTCCCCAGACCTTTCCCAGCACTGTCCCGGCTCTGGCTGAGCCCAGGGCTCAGGGCAGGCCACATTCCGATGGACATGGTCTGGGTGGACAATGCCCAGGGCAGAAGGAGCCCTGGCCTATGTGGTATTTTTCACCAGAAACCCCATGACCCCACTGTGCTGCCCTGAGGTGGCTGTGAAGGCTCGGAACAGGGATGGATCCAGAGCAGGCATTTCCAGGGCTCCCCATGGCTGATTTTGTTACCATCTCCCAGCAGAAAGCAGCACCTGATGTCAATGTGAAGGCTCTGTGAGGGGTCCCCACACTGCCTGCACCCCACTTCCCTCTCCGTGCTGAGCCTCAGCAGTGGCTCCTGCTCCTTCCTGCCCCTCTGAACCATGCACAGCCGCCCGAGCTGCAGCATCCGGAGCACTGACAGCCCCCAGGTGCCTTGTCCCGGGATGTGGAGCAGTTGCTGAGGGCCCTGCACAGCATCATTGCCCAGGTCACACAGAGCCCGTCCTGCAGAAGCCACCTCTGGCCCAGCAAAGCTCCTGCTCTGCTCCCCTGGCTTTGTCTGTGTGGCTCAAACCACTGTGGGTCTTCCTCCCTCAATACCTCTCAGCTCCTCAGGATATCCAGCCCAGTGTGACAACTTTCTGGCTGGTCACAGGGTCCCTGGACACCTCTGGAGCAGAGCAGCTCCAGGAACAGTCCCGGCAGGCCGAGTGCCCTCAGCCATGCTGGGTGAGCAGCTTCCACATCCAAGTGGCATCTTGGCATTGGTATCTCTGCATTCCCCCAGAGCAGAAGATGCTCGGAGAGGAAATCCCCACAGCTCCATCACAGGAGCGCTCTCCCCATGGCTGAGGGGACAGGGACCTGGAGCATCTCCTAGCGCCAGGGCTACTGGGAATCACCAGGATGGGGAGCTCTCTCTGTTCCTCTGACATATCTTCTCCTGCCCCGCTTGTCTCCTCATCTTTCTGTTAGAGCTGGGGTGCAGGAGCCCTGCTGGGCTCTGATCCCACACGGGGCCTCTGTGGGATGCTGCTGCTGGCCAGACCCCAAGGGCTGCTCCAGGGTCGCCCTGAGGACCCGTGCAGAGCTCCCAGAGGAGCTCCAGCATTACCTTTGTGTGGTGCTCTGCTCACTCAGGGACTGTTGGGTGGCCTTGAGGTAACTCTGCCTCCGAGCTGCAGTTTTTGGGGATGGTTTGGGGCTGGTTTCTGAGTCTTCGCTATCGTCATCCCCCATGGCTTTGATGTAACTCCCGCTCCGCATGCGCCGGCACGGGATCTCGCTGTCCTTGTCCCGGGACAGCGTGTTGTTCCACTCCCCCTGAGGCACCTGCAGGAGGAAGGCGAGTGTGAGCAGATGAGAGGGATGGCACACGCCCATGATCCTGGGACCAGCAGGATCGTGGGGAACTGGGGAGATTGTTGGACCCTCCCCTTGAGTGTAGTGGGAATAAGCAACACAATTCATTCACAGCCCTCCCTTACAGTTCATGCCAGGCAGCCCTTGGCTTGGTGGCCTCTGTTTTAGCACATCACAGCCATTCCCCACCGCTGGACACCTCCATCCCAGACATGCTCACACGGCCAGGACAAGCTGCACGATGCCAGGCGTAACAGGGGGAGAGGGACAGTGTCGGTGGGGCACTGGGACAGGGCTGGACGTGGGTGTTCATCACACAGACCACGTCACTGAACATAAAGTGCTGTTGTGGGGCAGGGCTTGGGGGGTCAGAGCCCAGACCTTCATGGGCTCTTTAAGGTTTCTGAGTTGAATGTGACTTTGAGTGGCTGAAATTACTTTCTGGAACCAAGTCAGGCTCTCACAAGTCCCTCTAGAGCAGCTTGGGCACACAGACCTTGTGCTGGCCTCTGCAGAGAGATGAGCAGCACCTTGGGCATGAAAAGAACTTCTAACCCCACCAAGATGACAACTCCACAACTAATTTAAGGCAGACATGGTCTCTTGTTCCCTCACTAGAGAAGAGTGAACTGATGGTCCCACGGGAGGCTTGAAGCACTGACCAGCCATAGTTGCCACCACCCCACCTGCCCATCCTGTGAAGGGTTTGTGGTTTGGGGATTGGAGGCAGAACCAAGGTGCCCAGGACTGACCAGGACAAGCCACATGTGGTGTGGGACAGGTCAGGAGAAAGATGGGGAAGCCCAAGTTTCCAGGAGCAAGCTTTGGCTTTGTGGCTCACTTGGACTGCAGCTGGCCTTTGTCCTGCCCTCGAGGACACGGCTGAGGAGCAGCCAGGCCAGATGTGAGGATGCAGCAGTGTCCATGCCATGCCAGTGCCAGGGCAGCCCAGACTGCTCCAGCAGCAGTTGGGGATGCCATGGGGAGCAGTGACAGGTCTTGTGCTGAGCACAGCTGGTGCTGATGAGAGCGTCCACGCTGGCTGTGCTGGATGGAGCTGCTGGAGCTGCCCAGCTGCCCAGGGAGCTGTGGGACTGAGCAGCCACAGCTCACACAGTGCTCTGGGGATGCAGGGCTGTGCTGCAGCTGCCATGAGCCAGAGCCGTGCGGTGCCTGTTCCATCCCTGCTCCCAGCAGGGCTCCCATGGGAGCCTGAGCCAGTCTTAGGCTGTGTGACGCTGCTGGTGTGCAGAACCTTCAGGTGAGGCTCCGCTCTGCAGACTGCAGGCTGTGTCCAGGTCAGGCTCAATCCACACACCACAGCCAAGGGCTTTCTCCTGCCCAAAGGAGCAGGGGCTCAGCCCGTGTCCCGCCAGCCTGCGCCATGTGTCCACTCTGGAACAGACCCCAAACCACCCGTGGGGCTGCTTTAGTGACAGGCCTCTGCCCCGAGTGCGCCCATGAGCCAGCGCCCACATTCCTGGGGGATGTGGATCAGAGCCAGGGCTGATGCAGGTGCGTGAGATTCAGCTGGGGACCGAAGTGGAGCGAGTCTTCCACATGAGGCACGCACACTGGCCAGGCCTCCCTGGCCCCACTTGCTGCTGGTGTGGATCTTCCCAGCCCTTTCCACTCTGCTCCTGCCATCTTCGTGCTTGGCCATGGCTCCCAGGCTGGCTGCTCACACTGTCCAGCTCAGGGGCTGTGGGTGTCATCCATCAGGTCCTTGTAAATGCAAAAGCCGAGAACCCTTTCCCTGTCGGGTGTGAGTGCTGCCTCTGCCCCAGCCTCTGTCTGTACTGGTGGCCTTGAGGCCAGGAGGGACCCTGCTGGCTCCAGCTGAGTCCAGCCACGGGAAGGATCCCACGGGTCACTGGGATGCCTGGCTCTGACCCTTTCTAAAGGAGACAGGGACCCTGAGAATCACTTTTATATCTATCACCTAGGTGTCACGGCTGGCTGGAGACTGCATTTTACTGCCTGCCTTCTCCTCGGGGTGGGCTGCAGCTCCTGCCTGTGGGGTCTGGGCCAGCATGGGGCTGAAGAGGGCAGTGAGAGGGCTGGTGAAGGGCCAGGCAGGGCTGGTGAGGGCAGGCAGGGCTGGCTGCAGCCCCTGGCTGAGGAGGGCAGGGCCAGCCAGCAGCCAAGTGTGCCATGCAGGATTGGGACTGCAGGACAGGGACTGCAGGACAGGGACTGCCCAGCTGCCCCTGTGCAGGGCCAGCACTGGATGGTGTGGGGCAGTGAGGAGTGCTGGGCTCAGCTGAGGACAGAGGGGGCGTTAAGACCTCAGGATCCCGCAGCTGCTCTGCTGCCACTGCTCGGGGGCACGGGCTGGGGGCTGCTCAGTTCTGCCATGGCTGCTGCATTTGCCCCCTGGCCTCGGGCCCTCTGGGCACGGCAGCACAAAGACAGCTCCAGTGTGTCTCTCCCTGCTGGTGCAGCCCCAGCACTGCCTGCTCCACAGGGACCTGTCCCTCTCCCAGGAACAGCCTCCCTGTGGCATCACGACAGCACCTGGTCCTGACCAAGCTGCCTTAATCCTCCTTTCCCTGCCTCTCCTCTGCTTTGTGCCTTGGCAAGGCAGCAGGACATGGAGCTGCTCTCAAGGTGCTCCACATTCCAGTTCAGCAGTCAAGGGGAAGGAAGGTGCCTGGGAGGACACCTTCTGAATCTGCTGCCCCACTTTGGAGCGTGTCCCACCTCTGCCTGCACAGAGTCTGCCGGGACTCCCACAGCTCTCGCTCCTTGTCTGCTCTTGTGGGACAGAGAGCAGGACAAGTGTTCTGTAAGTGTCACACCTGCAAAGACAAGCAGGTGCCCTCGGGGAACTGCAAAAGCAGTACAGGTCCTTTGGGTGCTGTTCAGGGTCCTCTGGGGTGCTTCTCTGCAGGAGGATGTGAGGAGCCTCTCCCATGGTCTGAAGATCTGCGATGGGGATGGCGAGCCCAGAGCAGCTTCTGTGATCAAGGACAGACTGGACAGTGGCCAGTGCAGCCCCTTGGTGGCAGCAGAGTTCCCGGCAAGTGACACCCAGGGCTCTGAGCATAGCCTGTGTGTCACGCCCAAGGGGGCATGAGGGCACCCAGGCCTCGCACAGAGCAGCTCCAGAGGCTCCTCACAGGAGGTGGGACTCTGCTGCCCTTCCTGCTGCTCTCCCAGGTGCGGCCTTGGCTCTGCCCATGGTGCTTTGGGTGGTGTGGAAGGGGTGGGAGTAAGAGGATGCCCAGGTCTGTAGACTTCATGGGGACTTGGGGATGCACCTTCGCTGAGGCTGCACGGAGGTGAGGAAGGGGCAACAGGGATGGTCTGCCAGGCTGCAGGATGTGGGTCCTTCCTTGTGCCCAGTCGTGGTCCATGTGGTGCCAAGCGATGCAGGGATGTGGGATCCAGGCACGTGTCCATCCCTGGAGCTTGGCCCCACTGCTGCCACAACCCTGCATTGTCCCCAGTCACCAGCCAGCAGCGCCGCCTGGCTCTGCTGCTCTCCTGCCGTGAGCCGAGCGCGGAGGGGAAAGGGAAGGGGCACGGGGGAGGCTTCCCTCGGGCATCCCCCATCCCTGGAGCACGAACAGAGCGGGGACTGGGGGAAGGGGAAAGCTCCACTCCCAGGCTCTGGCAGGAGCTGCAGCGCTCCTTCCACTCGGGGCAGGGCAGGGGGAAGAGACTCGAGGAGCAAACAGGGTTTTCATCACACAAGCGCCAGCTCTGCCATGCAGCCCAGCCCCGCACACACGGACATGCAGCACAGGAAGGCCCTGCTGAGCGCCCCAGGGGTGCACGGGCCATGCACAGGCTCCACTGCTGCGGGCACACCGCTGCTGCCTCGGGGGCTGTGTCCCTCCTGCTGTCCCAGGGGCTCAGCCATGGGCTCAGCCATGTCCTCGAGAAAGCAAGCTGGAGCCAGGCTGTCTCTCTGGCAGGGCACCCTCTGGGAAGCACCTGGGCTATATTCCTGCTCCATGGCAGCTCGGTGGGGCTGGTGTGAGGCACTCAGCATCGTGGAGCAGCTGGCACTCACCAGGCCACCCATTCTGGATTATGAATTATTTTCAGAGCTCCTGGAGGTTAAGGATGCTCTGGTGTGGTCTGACTGCAGGTGGGGCTGGGGAGGCTGATCTGGATGATGCATCAGGTTAATGGTGACTGTCTCCTGGGAGCCCCCACACTGCCCGTCCCTTCAGTGCTGTCTGTGGATCCACAGCTCCTGCTCACTCCTGCCTGGGGCATCTCCCACCCCAAGGAGCTTCTCAACCTCTTTCCTTGTGCTCTCAGCTGCATATGGGGCCCATGGGGACAGGGGATGGGCAGCACAGCCTCGCTCCTTGGGGACTGTGCTCTAAAGGTGGAGCTGTGCCACCCTAGGGACTGATCCTGAGAGACCCCTACCCTGATGGGACAGGGCTGGGCCTGGAGCTGGGTGATCACCAGCTCCAATATCTGGGTATGGATGTTTCCAGGGCCTGGAAACATCACATGGACCCCCAATAATTCCTGATGAATCCTCAAAATACCCAGACCCTTCAGATGGGGCAGGGGAGGTGAATAGCCTTGGGGGCTTACCCAGCCTGGAGGTTGGGGTGTCCTGTTTGTCCCCATCCCACTCCTCCTGCCCTCCCTCATGTCCCTTCACCTCTGGGACCCACTGGGCATTTCTGCCTGGCAGCTGCCCCTCTGCAGCAGGGCAGGGCCCCCGTGCCCCCCCAGGCACTGGGAAAGCAGATCCTTGCTGTTCCTCCCCATGGCACATGGAGGGAGTGGGCTCGCCCTGTCCCCAGGTGTGACAGGGGACATGTGGCCTTGCAAAAGGACATTTCCCACACACAAGCTCCAGAGGTGACTTCTCCATCACCCTTCCTGTGCCCAGGAAGGGTTGGGATACAATGACCCCATCCTCCTGTGAGGTGCCTGAGCCCTGTGCCCCAATCTTTGGGCTGACACCGGACACCTGGGGACAAGGTGACCCCAAGCACCTGTGACCTGTCGGCTTGCGGGGGCACCAGGCATCATGTTTTTGGGGCTGGGTGCCCGGGGTCTTGGTTCTGGTGGTGAGTTGCTGGTGAACCGAGCCCAGGGGCTGCCCCAGGCACTGGGAATGTTGGTCACACCCCAGAGTCCCCCAGTGCCCCCCAGTGCCCCTCCAGCCATGCCAGTTGTGGCTGTCGGCTGCTCCCTACCCACTCCAAGTCCGGTGGTGCAGGCTGCTGCCCCTGGCCAGTGGTCCCAGGAGGATCAGAGCGGGAGGGAGCTGGGCAAAAGCTTCTCCTCAAAACAAGATCCCTACCTGGGCGCTGCCTGCGTCGGTCGGCCCGGGGCTGAGGGGCTGGTCCCACCTCCGCGGGGGCTCGCTCGGCTGCCGTGGGGCACCCGTGTCCTCCCAGCCGAGCGGTGGGGCTGCCCAGCTGCTGGCCAGGCCCGTGCCACCCAGCTGTGCCCACAGCCCTGCGTCAGGCTGTCGAGAAACGGAGGCTCATTACATGAGGGGGAATGAGCAGGGCAGCCTTGCACCCCAGAGTCCAGGGGCTGTCGGGCCTGCCTGCTGGGCTCTGTGCTGCAGCCTGAGGGGAGCAGGGCCCTTGGAGAGCTTGGCTGCAGCTCTTTAACCTCAAGTGCTTAACTGGAAGGAGCAGGGGCAAAGAAAAAGAAACCAGGCCAAGACCATTTTCCCTGCTGGTTTTCCTGATGAAGTCAGTTCAGTCCCTTGGAAATTTGATTTGCAGCCGTGGCCAGCAAGGTATTGGAAGCCGAGTGTGCTTCAATAATTCATCGCTTTTCAAAGCCTCTAAGCCCGCTGGGCACAGCCAGGGAAGCCCCTGGCACCTCTGCATTAAAAGGATGCGGGAGATTTACATACACAGACCAGTCCCCTCCTCCCCCTACCCAGTCCTGGCTTATTTGTCTCCATTCCTCTCTCTAGGGCACAACCAGGTTCATGCCGTTCCAGTGACGCTTTTGGAACCTGCCACAGCCCTGGAGCTGTCGGTGCCAGGGTTTCAAATCAGCATCAGCCATGCAGGCCATGCAAGCGGGGCTGGCACTGCTCTGCTGCCCCAGCCCTGCCCCGTGGAGGTGCTGCCGGTCCTACCAGTGCTCCGGGGAAGCTGGGCAGAGCGGGGCTGACTGGGCACGCCGGCACATCCTTGTGATGCGTGGAGATAAGGGGTGAGTGTTAGTTAGTGCTGCTGACCTTCAGCCCCTGGGTGGTGGCACAGGGGTCTCCATGGGGGCCTGGCGAGCTGTGTCCGGTGTGAGATGTGGCCCCTCAGCATTCCCGGCTATGTGGGCACTTGGGAAACAGCCACATGTGGCAGCTACATCCCTGCCTGCCCAGGAGTGTCCCCCAGCACCTGCAGGGCCTGGGGCAGGCAGTGGGGACATGCAGGGGGCCTGCAGGAGATGGGATCACACCCAGCAGAGGGGGTGGGGTGGTGTGGCATGTCCCCTTCACCCCACACCGCCACAGTCCAGCACAGGGACTGGGGGTGCTGGGACAGCGCCGCAGCTGTGGGAGATGGACCCCATCAGCACCCGTGTCCCCACAGGAGGAGTAGGGGTCTGTTCCCAGGGCCCTCTCCAGCCTGGCAGTGTGACCTGAGGTGGCAGCTGAACCATCTGGATGTGTTTGATAAGGTCACATGGGTGCCCACCGAGAGGATGTCCCTGAACTCCCATGCTCTCCCTGCATGGACCACCCCACGTTCCCCCACGGCACCCACCTGCAGGTAGTGGTAGGCCAAGTCCTGGTGGCAGGACTTGGATTTGAGCAAGGCTTTGTCGATGGTGGCGGAGGCCTTCTGGCACATCTCCCGGGCATGGCTGAGCGTCAGCGTGGACCAGGAGCCCCGCTTGATGTAGTTGGAGTCGTTGTTGATGGGGATATTGGTGCAAGGGGTGACCTTGAGGTCGTTATTGCTCTTGGAGGATTTCAGCATGTGCTCGCTGATGGTGTTGTAGGCATGCATGAAGTACTTTGGCTGGCTGTGGTCGGGCTGCCGGCCCAGCGTCATCAGCCCCATGGGGTTGCGGTAGCTGCAGGTGTCGCTGTCCAGGTTGTCATCGGAGCTCCACCAGCCGGAGATGTTGGACCTGGTCCTGCGCTTGGGCTCGGAGGTCTTCGCCCGGTCCTTGCTCTTGCTCCTCCGGTTTTGCTTGGCGTCATCCGCTCCCTTCTTCCCGTTCACGTTGCCCTTGGTGGGGCCCTCCAGAGACTGGGACTTGGCGAAGAGCTTCTGCACAGAGTGCACGAGGTGCCGGATGCGTCCCGGGCTCTCGCTCCGGTGCTTCGCGTCGCTCCGCTGGAACTGGAGGGTGCTGAAGCCGTCCCTGTGGATGGGCAGCTGCTTCTCAAACTGGTCGAGGAGGTTGGCAGGCAGGCGGTTGATCTTTGTGGCTTGGGCATGGCTCGGAAAAGGGTTGTCATCTGGGACCTCAAAGTGGGAGTTGTAATGGATGCGGGGGAAAGTGCTGCTGTTGGAGATCTGGTTGTTGAGAGGAAGGAGACAGTCCCCGTGGACAGTGTTTTGGGCCGGGAATCGGGGATCCATGGTGAAGGAGTCAGTGGGGCTGAGGAGATAAGGGTTCCTGTCCTGGGGGGCATAAAGAGAGTCTTGAGGGGAGTCCAGGTTTTCGGAGAGATGGCGGCTTCTGTTGTCTCCTAAGCCCTTCATGGTCCCAGGGCTTCCTAGACCATGGCTCAGGGACGGTGTGGCAGAGCCCTCGCAGACCTCCCTGCAGCTGGAGGAAGAGGACAGATGCTGAGAGCCCCCTGGGAACCCCTCTGGCAGCCCACTCCTCACAGGGGGCACATCCCCGTCCCCCTCTGAAAGCAAATGCCAGCACGGTTAAGGGACAAAGGAGAGAAGCAGAATGGAAGAGGCAGGAGGGGAGAAGAAGGGCTGTGAGACCAGGGGCTGGAGACAGCAGGGCCCAGCAGAGGAGCAGGGGCAGGATTCACTTTCCACTGCAGCTGCAGTGCTCGTGTGCCTCGGTGCCCGGCCACGGGCTGCTCACCAGCGCTGCTGTTCTGCTGCTGCACGTGGTTATTTAACAGCGTCCCCTGCCCGGCAGCGTGACAGAGGCACTGCCAGCAGGGCCCTGCTCTGTCCCATTGGGGGCTGCAGCAGAGCCTGCTGTCAGAGCCCAGCAGGTCCTGGCTGAGCCCAGGCAGCCTGGAGCCGAGCACCCCAGCGCTGCAGGGTGCCCAGTGTTCCCGTGGTGATGGATCCCGGGGCTGGCACTGCTCCCGCAGCTGTGCTAATGTGACACGATGGCAAACACCTCCTCTCCAGCCAGTGCCGCCTTCCTGGCAAGTTCTGCCCCGGAGCACAGTGTGTCAGTAGCTCTGTAAGAGCTGAGGTGTCTCTGAGCACTCAGAGCCTGACCTGAGAAGCTGTTGGCTGCTCAGACGATGATTCCTGCTGTGCTGCACCACTCCCGGGAACCTGTGCCACCCTCCCTGCCAGCCTGTCTGTCCCCTGTGCCACAGTGAGGGGCTGGGGTTGGTCATTTCCTTTCAGCAGCTACGGATCCCTGTGGGGTGGTGAAAGTGCAGCTGGACAGAGGGATCCCCTGAGGGATCCTCTCTGAACATTTCCCCAGTGATCTTGCCCCATCCTGCTCGGTTCAGAGGGATCCTCATCTTCACTGTGTTATACAGGGAAAATGGCAAACCTTTTGGGTTTGCTTAAAAGAAAAATCAGTGAACATTTGTATGAGTTGAGCTGTCAATCAATAAGTTGACTTTCCATACTTTAAACCTACTTGAAATCACGGAGTGTATAAATGAACTCTTATTAACTGTTACCTTTTAGTTTAGTTTCTTAGATCCTTTTTGGTTTAGTGTGAGTGTCACTTAAAAAAGAGAGAGTGACTTTTAACGCATAGAGATGGCATGTCCCTGTGAGGAGCAGAGCTGGCAGTCTGTGCTCCTGGCCTCTCCCTTTCAGCCATGAATTGGTCTCCAGTCTTCTCGAGGAGCTTGTCCCCCACGTGCAGCGTGGCCAGCAAGGTGGTGTGGGAGTGGACGCAGTGACCCCTGCAGGGTGGCAGGAATCGACAGGCTTGTCTTCCTTCCTCACTCAGGGAAAAACGTATTAATAATGAAAAGCAGCCAGAGCTTTAAATAATTGTTTGGAAGCACAAAAAAAGAAGTGGAATTCATTCCATGGCTTGATGGGCTTTACAGTCTCCATTTAACTCTGTTGCTCCCAGGGGGTTGGCAGAGCCAAGCTGGGCTTTCTAAAGCTGCAGTGGGCACAGCCTGGGCTTCCCACCCTGCTCCGATGGGGACCCCACTGCCCCTCCCCTGAGCCCTGCTCCTGAGGGTCCTGCCCACGCTGACCTCAGCCCACCTGCCCCGAGGTTCTGCCCACTGCCCCCTGCCTAATGGGAACTGCCCAGCACTGCTCCCTGGGCATCCCAGGGCCCCACACCAGGCTTGCCCAGTCCTGACTGGAGCCCCTGGAGAGGCTGCATGGCCCCATGGGGCAGTTCCTCCTCTCCTGCTGCTAAGCTGCTCCAGCTGCCTTCACCTCCAAGCTGTGCCCTGCCCCGTGGTCTGGGCTGTGGTGCCCTGGGGGCTAAGATTTGCCCCTCTCCACCACACAGACAGTGCCCAGGCATTTTGGGGATGGGGACGTGGCCTGAGCTGGGAAATGTTGATACCAAACCTGAACTTTCTGCCCAAACGTAAAACGCAGCCTTAGCCTTGACTGGTTCCCAGCTGCTTCTGGTCCCTGTGGGTGCCATCCTGATTCCTGCTGTGCTCTCCAGCAGCATCTCCCCCCACCTGGAGTCCCCTGCCCATGGGACCCGCTGGGCTGGTGGAGCTGGGGTGGTGCTGGCTGGGAGTTGCCAGCAGGGAGGCTCAGGATGTGCCAGCTGGCACCCACAGCGCTCACAGAGCAGTGACAGAGAGCTCCAGGCGATGTTCCCAAAGGAAACCCTCAGGCAGAAGGGAAGGTCGGGCTGTAGGACAGGCTCCAGGCTGAGCTACTGATCTGAATTCCAGATGGCTTTGGATGGCCAAGCTCCACCTGCAAGCCTTGGAGGGGAAGCCCTGCAGGAGGCAGAAGCTCAAATCCTCCCTGAACACCACCCTGAAGTGCCCAGGCTCAGCTCTGCCTGCCATGGCCACTCTCCCTTCCTTCTTTCCTTCCCCCAGCCCTGGAATCCCAGTAAAATCCTTCCCTTGGCCCAAGGCCATCCTGGCTCCAAGGGCCGCTGCGCTTCTCCCCTCACAGGAGTCAGGCTCCCTAAGGAGACACCACGCCCTGATTCGATCACAAAGGGATGTCTCTGGATATCGATAGTAAATCCATCCTTGCCTTCCGAGAGCAGTGGGTATTTGAAGCAGAAATCTCCTCCTAAGGCAGCCCGTGACTGCCTCACGATAAAGCACCACTGCCTTGTGCTCACTGGGCTCCAGGTAAACTCAAACTGCCTTAGGAATCAAAAGAAATAGGGAAATGAGATGAAATGAAAGAAATGTAAATCAATGCCATGCAGTGAAGGCCTAGTGTTCACAGGAGGAGGAGAAGGGCCAGGGTCAGGCTGGCTCCGGGTGCTGGAGAGGCAGAGGGGCAGGGAGGAAACACTGAGGGGCTGGGGGATGAGTGGGAGGGGAGAGAAAGAGGTGGTTTTGGAGGGGCAGGGGCAGAAATGATGGGAAGGTGGGAGCAGGGGAGGGCAGGGAGCTCCCTCTCTCCCAGACTGGTTTCCCCCTGCCAAGGGTGGACACTCTGTATGGCAGAGTTCACTGCTCCCTTCTCCTGTGGGGCTGCCCTGATCCTCCTGCCTGTCCTGCCTGCTCCAGGATCCCTTCCCTTGCTGGCCAGGGAGGTGTGAGGTGCATCCCTGCTGCTGGGCATGTGCTGGTGCCCACCACGCTGTGTTTGCTGCCTCCTCTGTCAGCTGGTTTCCCTCTAAGATGGATTAAACTGTTTTCTTACATTTCAATTACTCTCTGCAATCCTTGGCACTTTCTTGAGGCAGGGGGTCAGGGAAAAGTCCAACAAGATCTTCCCCACCATCTTTTAGATTTGGAAGGATGAAAAAAGCTTGAAACTAAATCTCCCCAAATCCATGATCCTGCAGCTCACAGACTGGGCTAGGGCTGTCTCCTGGGACAGCTGTCCAGTGTCCCCGCTGTGTCACCCAGCCCCGAGGCAGGTGTCCCAGCAGGGGTGGCCAGCCCCACCCCACAGAGGGGGCACCAGGGTCACGGCAGGAGAAGACCTGTCTAGCAGAGGGTCACAGCAGGGGCTGCCAGTGCCAGGACAGGACCCCTGAGCCCACGGAAAGGGACTGCTTTAACCCCATCACCTCTCTTTCCCTCAGTCAGTTTTCTCAGGACTGCCCTTCCTCTTCCCAGTGTCTTTGCTGATGTTCAGAGGTCTTGGAAGCGAAGGGGATGAACGGACCTGACCTGATTTACGGCACTTTTGTATCCCAGACCCTAGCCAGAGGCAGCTTCCTCTTGGGCCTGGCTCACAGCCTGCAGGTTTGGATGGGCTGCACCCAGCCCACCTCCAGCAGCCCCTCTGTCAACTCCAGACACTGGGCAGGGGTTGGGATGACAGAACAGAATTCCTGAGTGGTTTGGGTTGGACGGACCTTAAAGCCTATCCAGTTCCACCCCCTGCCGTGGGCAGGGACACCTTCCACTACACCTGGAAGGTTGCTCCAAGCCCCAACCAACCTGGCCTTGGATACTTCCAGGGATGGGTCTCCAGCCATGTCAGGGACCACTGGCTGTGATCAGCTTCTGTGCTGGGGCTCTGCACCACAGGGGAATTGGGCAAACCGATGCCACTGCCCACCCTTCCCCCTCCTCTTTAACTTCTGGGGTGGATGTGGGTTTCAGGAGATGATGCCCTTTTTCTATTGTCCTAAATGTTGCAAATCCACCTTAGATCAGCTTATCCCAAGGGCACAGAGAACAGGGCAGACTCCCTGCCCTCTCTCAGCAAGGAGGGGACAGCAGCAGGAGCCTCACGGCGTCACCCCTCTGCTCTCTGTTTCCATCTGTTACAGGATCTCTCTTTGCAGCTGGCTGGCATTTGCCAGCCCAATCCATGGCAGAGGCCCTGGGCAGGGCTCAGTCCTTCTCACCAAACCTGGCAGATCCCAGGGAGCTCTGAGAGCACCCCACACTCATCCAGATTTCTGCTCCTTGTACGTGCACATTGGGACCGTAGCCGGAAGCATTCCACAGGTGTGTGGATGTGGCACTTGGGGACATGGTTTAGTGGTGAATGTGGCAGTGCTGGGTCAATGGTTGGACACCATGAAGCCTTTTCCAGCCTCACTGAGTCCATGGGGCAAACAGAGCTCCGTGTGGCTGTGGGGGTGTGCGTGACACAGCGCTGTGTGTGACACATGGTGCACGCCCAGGTGTGTGGGCTGTGGGGGGTGCACCTGTGACTGGGGTGCTCTGGGTGTTACAGGGCTCCTGCAGAACCAGGGAGTGCTGGGCTGGTGGCTCATTCCACCCTCCACGGGCAGCTCTGTGCTGCGTCCCTCCCTGCCTTTTCCCCTGCCCTTGGCACACATGTGCTGTGCAAGGACTCCCTGTCCCTTCCCCGGCCAGCTGGCTCTGCTGATGCAGCTGCTGTGGCTGAGCAATGCCTTGACCCAGAAAAGGGCACTTGAAGAGCTCTCCAAGTGGTGCTGAGGCCCTGACACAGGGTGCCCAGAGCAGCTGTGGCTGCCCCTGGATCCCTGGCAGTGTCCAAGGCCAGGTTGGACATTGGGGCTTGGAGCAGCCTGGGACAGTGGAAGTTGTCCCTGCCCATGGCAGGGGTGGCACTGGATGAGCTTTAAGGTCCCTTCCAGCCCAAACCATTCCAGAATTCTCTGGATCCCTGATTCCATGTCCTACTGAGGCAAGGCTGGCCAGAAAGGGCCAGGAGCCACTTGGGTGATGCTCAGGAGAGGCTGGCAGCACACCAGAGGAAGCAGCAGCCTGTGAAATGGGACTGCTCAGAGCACACATCCTCCAGGAGGAAGCCACCCCCGGACTGACAGGGCTGAGGGCACCCTCTGGGGTCAGCTGGTCCTGCCCTCTGCCCATCAGCTCTTCCAGGGCTCCACGTCCCCTAGGCTCCCATGCAAACCCCGGCCCAGCCACCCAGGCTGGCTGCAAACACAGAGGTTTGGAACCAGCAGCACGGTAATAACGGGCTGGAATCGGGAGAGATGATTGGCAACCTGCAGGGGGAAAATGCCTCCCCTCTCCCTGCTGCAAGGAGCTGAAAGGATTTGTGTGCTGTGGTGTAGGTGACGTGGGCCTGCCCACACGCTCGGAGTCAAACGTTCCCTGAATTAGCAGGAGCTCTGGATGTGGCGCTGGCGAGGGGGGCCGCCGGCTGCCAGAGCCCTGCATTAATGATGATTCAGAGTTCACAATCTGATCGTGGCTGATAAAAATAGCTGGCTCCCGCTCGGAACAATTCATTACACAACAGAACCTCCTCCCGCCACGCTGCTCCCGCTGCTGGCCCGGCAGCTCTGTCCCAGGGCAGAGCCCATCCCTAGGGATGAGCAGGAGCAAGGTGCCCATCCTGGGATGGAGGCAGGGGCTCCTGAGAAGAGTTAATGCCCCCCATGGTGACAGTGCCACCAGGGGAACCAGGCACTCACCGCACAGCAGTGCAGGGGACAGTGGCTTCCGGCAAGCCAAGTGTGTCACCTATTTGGGATCCCTCCTCAGGAGATGGGGAATCCTCTAGAGGGCTGGCCTACCCCTTGCCTAGGGGTGTCCCAGGGTTCACCCAGCCCATCCTCACCACCCTGCCAGGCAGCCATCAGCAGGTGAAGCTCGGCAGAGTCTGATCCCTCGGCTGCATCCCTGGGGAAGGATTTCCCCACATCCCTCCTCACGTGGGAATAAATGACTGGTGCCCTTTGAGTGTGGGATCTACACACAGCTCCTGAGACCCCACAGGAGTGAACAGCAGGGGTCTCCTGCTTGTTCTTCAGGCCAAGGTCTCTGCCCAGTGGTGCACACTGGGGTGATGAGAGGGACGGCATCTGACCGGCACCACCCCAAAATGACAAGGAATAATTTATCTTACCTTAAGAGCTCTGAATACTACCTTTTTTTTGTCTACCAGCAAAACCAAATGCTGTGAAAGTCAAAGGCTGTGATATGACAGAGATTTTTGACTTCAGGTGTTGTCTAAGCCAGAGGAGCAGATGAGCTCCTGAGAGAGACAGAGAACTTATTTCCATGCAGATGTCACTGGTAATATAATCAACTCTCCAGGGAGCAAAACCCCAGAAGTTCTGCAACCTATTTGTCTGTCCCTAAATAGAGGTTTCTTAAAGTTCTCCGTGAGACAGGATTTGCTGTGAAGCAGGAAATGCAAAGCATTAAGTAGGTCAAATGAGGCAAATGAGACAGGTAAGAAAGGGAATTTTCAGGAAGAGGGCAGGACAGCTGATGAGGTGGCTGGAGTAGAAGGACCGGGGCAGGGAGCTGGACTGTTGTCTTTGAAACCCACCTGCAGCCCCTGCTGCCTTGCAGAGCACTCGGGCACAGGCTGGTGACCACATGGGCCATGTTCCAGCTTGGCTGGAAAAGAAGCTAATGAGAACATTCTGGCCCAAAGCTGACCTGCTCTGGCCAGTGCTGTTCAAGGGTCTGGCAGGGGTGAGGCAGTGTCTGCACAGCCCCCATGGAGCGAGCGTGGGATGCAAAGCCCTGGATGCAAAGCCCAGAACATGGCTGCCCTTGACCTGCCTGTGCCCTGACTCCCAGGAAGGGAGGTGTCCCCCCTTGCACTGAACACTTGTGACCCAGACAACGGCAGAGACTCTGCCTGGCCTCCTGTGCTGCCACCCTGCCCATAGCTTTGGGACTCCTGCCTCTCTGTGCTGCCAGAGCCATCAGCAGCCCCAGGACCACGGCCCCAATGCCTCTCCCAGGGCACAAAGACCACACTGAGGAGGAGGAGGAAGTTCAGCCTGGAGAGGAGGAGACTGAGGTCAAACTTCATTGGAGTCTTCATGAGCGGAAGGTGCTGAGGGACGGGAGCCAGGGAATGGCTGGAGCTGTGCCAGGGGAGCGTCAGGCTGGAGATCAGGGAAAGGCTCTTCCCCCAGAGGGTGCTGGGCACTGCCCAGGCTCCCCAGGGAATGGGCACAGCCCCGAGGCTGCCAGAGCTCCAGGAGCATTTGGACAGTGCTTTCAGGCACAGGCTGGGACTGTTGGGGTGTCTGTGCAGGGCCGGAGTTGGATCGATGATCCTTGTGGGTCCCTTCCAACTCAGCACACTCCATGATTCCCTGTCTCCTTGCCCTTGCTGTTTGTGGCAGAGCAGTTACAGGATGCTCTGAACAGCCGTGGCTGTCACTGCTGCACCACCAGCTCTCTGCAGCTGAGCAAGGACGCTGCCTTGCTTCAGGGCAGATGTTCCTGTTGCCTAAATGTCCGCATGGAGCCAGGCAAGGCCCTGCCTGCACTCGGGATGCAGGGTGGAGATGCTCTTTGGCACTGGGTTTGCTCAGTGCCTCAAACAAAGCAGCTCCTGTTGCCTGAGGGTCCCGGGGCAAAGAGGAGCAGGTGGGCAAAGCCATCAGTTCCCTCTGCCATCCCTTTGGAGCCCAGGCTGGGCCCGGGCACAGCTCCCGCGTGCTCGGAGCTCAGGAACACTTCCTTTGTCTCAAAGTGGGTCAGGCGGAGGCGTGACGTTACTATAGCAATGGGCATGAGATTTCATAACTTTATTTTGCAAGGGGTGTGTTGCAGGATTCGCCAGGAGACAGAGGGAGGGTTGTCATTGCATCACCCTCGCAGCCTCCCTTCCCCAGCCCGCTCCTGCAGGAGCCCCCCTGCCCCTTGTCCACACGCACAGAGCTGGGTCTGTGCCCCCTGGCCCCTCGGGAGTCCCAAAGCCCCCCACAGCCCCCCCATACCTCTCACAGCTTGCTGGGCTAGGGGTCTAGGCCAGACTCAGCATCCTGTGCACCGTGTGTCCCTCTGGGCTCCAGGGCTGTCCCTCATGAAGACCTGCGGGGCAGACAGAAAAGGAGACATGTCTTTAAGTCACAGGGGTCAGAGAGGTGTCCTCCTGACCAACATCCCAGGCCACAACCCCGATGCTGCAAACCCTCGACAGCTCTGCCTGACACCCAGGTTGTGCCCAGCAAAGGGCACACAGCGAGGCAGAGGCAGTGCCACGGGACAGGGAAAGATGTGGGAGTGGGTCCTGTGTCCCTCTGGGTGTCACGTGGACTGAGAGGATGAGCTGGAGATCAGCCAGGTGGGGAGGAGAACATCCAAAGTGCTCCTTGCTGGGAGCTCAGGGCTGGGCAGAGCCCCTTTGTGGGAAAGTGCTCTTAGTCTTTCCTTCCCTTGTTTCTTTATCGTGGAATAGCTCCCCTGCAGTCCGGGACCACTGACCTGGGCGGGGGGGAGCCTGTCACCCTCTGTGCCTCACCCTGTGAGCTGTCCCCTTTGGGCCGAGCCCAGAGAGGCAGGAAGGACAATCCTGGGGACAACCTGGCAGGCTCTGGTGTTCCCCTTGCTGTGTCCCAGCCACGAAGCTGTCAGAGCCTGCGCCGACTCTGCCCCGCCAGCCCTGCTCACGGCAGCTCCCACCAAACCCCTCCCATCTGGGCGCTTCCCTGCCACCCCACCACACTGCAAACCACTGGAAAAATGCTCCCTCCCTGGAAAGCCAGGTAAATAAATATGGGGAAAAAACTCCAGTGTTTCTTACTGCCCTCAAAACCCTACTGACCACACAGCGAGCACAGCCTGAGGTATCTAATCAGTGGCATTAAATACTGATTGGGGTTTGCATTGATGAACATCCCAGGCTGGTTTGTGTGCACACACAGCCTGTCTGCCCTGCCCTGGGAGCTGCTGGGGCAAGCTGGGCAGCTCCTGCTGCAGGGAAGCAAGGCATGGGAATGGCATGGAAACCACAAGAGGAATCAGCCTTCCTAGGACAGCTTTTTCATTCCTAGTTGAATGGAGGAGGCCATCTGGGTTTGAGAAGGTCTGTGAGAGCTCAAAGAGGGGTGAGAATAGGTGAACCCCAGTTTCTTGGCTCGGATGGAAGGCTGGGAAAAGGATACAAACATCAGCAATTTTTCTGGGAAAGCCAGATCTGGGTGCTGGGCTTGATTCCCACCCTGGTGATGCAGAAGATGACTGAACTGGTGCCCAGAGATAAGGCAGCAGCTCTTTGTCCCCAGAATGGAGAGATGGGCACTGCAGTGCCCCTGAGACCCCGCTCTGCCACCTGCCACCACCCAGCAAGAGGGGCTTTATCCCACGTAGCTCCTGCCTGGGGGGTTACACACACCCCGGGTGCCTGGTTATGGCACGGGCACTGTGTTCTCTCAGACACGCCCCGCAGCCGTCTGAGAGCCTGTCCCAAGGGAGCAAAGACTGGAGAGGTGGAGAGGCACAGTGCAGGCAGAGAGTAAGAGGTCAGTGTTCACTGCAAGGCCCTCACAGGGGATAGCCCAACACTCAGGAGAATGGAAAGCCTGGGAAGATCAGCAGACTGGCCTCCTAAATTGGGTACAAACCCTCATCACCGTCCCACCAGCTCCATCCCCAGCACTGCAGAGGGGATTGTTAAAGCAAAGGCACGTGTCCTGGGACAGCCAGGCAAGGCAGTCACACCCGTCCCCAGAGCTCACCTGTCCCCACACCAGAACAGCCCTTTGGTGAGGTTCTCACTGCTGCTGGGAGCTGGGCTGTGGAGCCAGAGCCCGCGGCTGAGATGGAGGTGATGCACGTGTGGCTTCACCCAGCCCGGGAGGCCTCTGCTGTGGCCCAAGGGACACCTCCCCACCCCAAACCGAGACATTCCCGGGCTCAGGGGTATCTCTGCGGTGGCAGGCCCTGCACTGCGTGACTTTGCCAGGATGAGCTGTGGCGGGGCCGGGTGCCACTGACTGCACTGCACAGTCACAGCACTGGCACCACCCCGCTCTCTCACAGCCTTCTCCATGGGAAAGGGAATTCCAGCTCCTGTGGGCTGTGTCAGGTTTGAGCCCACGATCCAGACAGCAGAGCCACCAGCACAGCCAGGATCCATGGCCAGTGCTGCCTCCAGTTGTTGGGGTCAATGAAATAAGAAAACCATATAATTATGAGTGCCTAGCAAAAGATGCTGAGAGTATAGAAACTCTAGGCAAGATTGAGATGAAAACAAGCTTTGAGATACCAAACCCCAGTTACTGAACAACTGAAAAACAATGGTATAGCCGACTCAAACTAATCCCCTTTGATGAAACAATAGCCCTCTGCTCACAGAAAGGTCCAAGGGTCAGAGCAGACCCTGCCAACTTGGCAGAGGGTCCAAAAAGCAGTTTTTAGGGTTTAAAATATAACGCCATATGGTAATTCAATGATTCTTATAGGCTGTATGTAAATGCTATAGGATTTGTAGCTTGTTCTAGATTGGTTAATGTAAGTTAGAATATTCAGCACAGAAGATGATTTATTGAGATGTAAACGGGAAAAAAGGTATTCTTTTCTGTATTTCTGCTCTGTATTGTATCCCTACTTTGCTCTGTATTCTGTACTCTTCTTCTCTGCCTTCTGACCTGCCTTGAGCTGCGTCTGGCAGCTCCTAGCAGGTCCCCTGCCCTTCTACAATAAAACTCATGCTCTAAGACCTGACTTCAGAGATCTCTCGTCCCGTCTGTCCTGTCTCGTCACCGTCCCAGCCGTCGTGGGCAGAACCACACAGAAGGCAGGGAGAAAGAAAAAATCCTACATCCAGTGTCAGCACCCACCTGTCTCTGTCACCCGCCGTCGTTGCCCTGCTCTACTGCCACCAGAGCTGGGATGAAGGGCAGCACTGTGTGCCACTGGAGCCACTGATGGCCACCATGGAATCCACCAGCATCTTCTAGCAATGCCCCCAGCACCCTCCTGGGTGCGCAGGTACCACCACAAGCACCCAGCACCCCATAGCACTGGCGGTGGCTACTGGGATGGAAGTGCCTGTCCCAGTGCTGCCGTCACCCACCACGTCTGTGCCTGTCACCAGCACTCTCAGGGTGCCCCAGGCCCCCAGGAACAGCCCAATCCTAGCACCCCTTGGCACATCTGACGGGTGGGAGGAGCAGTGCCCAGGTGCCAGGCCTCCCCTCACCCAGCAGGTTCCTCCAACTAAACAAGGCCATTGAAGCTCTGGAGGAAGAAGCATTTTGGTGTGGAACACTGTTTTTCCCTTTGCATGCTGCTCTTGCACTGAGAAAGTGGCACTGTAATTGCTTTTAATTAATATCAGCATCAACGCCCAAGGAAATGCAAATGAAGAATTGTGTCACCAGCACAGCCACCTGATGTTACCCACCAGCCAGACACCTCCATTGTCCCTCTCTTCCAGCCTCCATCGTCCCCCTCTCCCTGCCACTCTCAGGAGCAGGATGCTCACGGCTGCGGTGTGAGGGGGTGGGATGGAGCTGATGCAGGGAAGGACAGGACAGGTGCTGTAAGCTCAGGGAAGGGGACTGCAGACCAAGGGAAGGGTGCGGAGCAGGGGCCAAGCTGGGGCCCTGATTTTCCAGGCAACGAGGGCACAGGATGCCAGAGGAAGCAGCCAAGGGTCCATCCAGGACCTCCTGCTCCCTGCTCAGGGGTGTCTTGCTGATGAACTGACGTCCCTTCAAGACAATTTTGGTGAACGGGCTCTCAGATGCTCTGCACCCAAACCTCACTGGAGAATCAACTGGTGATTATTGTCCTCTTGGCCTAAGGAAGGAGGCCACAGCCTGCCCTGCTGCAGCCTGGGTGATTCCGTGGGGCTGGAGAAGGCCTTGAAGGGATGGATCTGGTGCTCCTGATCCCACCTCAGAGGTGGCTGCAGGCTGGTGATGAAATATGAGTTATCCAGTGTCTGCTGGGGCCTCCCGAGGATGGCAATGAGCTTTCAGCTGAGTGAGCAGATGAGGAGGGAAGGGAGGTCCTTCCCCTCCTGCCACTGCAGGGCTACACTGGTGTGGTCAGAGCCGGAGCAGAGCAAGGCCAGCAGAGCTGGGCAGGTGCAGGTGGTGCTGGGATCTAATTCTGGGGAAAATCCTATGAAATGTTCCAGGCTCCAACAGCAGCAGTTTGGGCTGGTCTCTGTGAGAAGAGAGGTCCCTCCCAGGCTGGGCCCTCACCTCCTGCTCCTTCCTGCTTCTCCTCCAGACTTGGAAGAGCCTCAGCAAACCACCCACGGCTCCTTTTGGTGAACCTGAGAGAAGATGAAGCCCTCATTGCGCAGAACAAGCACAGTGACCTGGCAGCCAGCCCGGTGCTGGATCCAGAGCTCTGGGAGAAGGCTGTGAGTCCCTGTGAGATCCCACGAGCATGGCAGGGATGCTGCAGGGATGGGGGATGAGCAGGTCTGGCACGGGGGCAGGGAGGAGAGGGTGAGGAGCAGAGCACAGCCCCACAGGCAGGTGCCCAGCCACGGCAAGGGCTACTGAACACAGGGCTCCTTCTTCTGCTGTCACCCCTCCTGCTATTGTCCCATCCTGAACTCCGTCCAGCACCTGGATGTACAGACTGTAATATCAGGTACAGGCACTGCCAACTCTTCTGAAACAGGCCAAAACATCATCATCTGCAAATCCAGCAAGAGAACTAATGGAAATAAATAAATGTGTGCTCTGGTACCTCTAATCTCTGCACCATTTCTCTGGGTAAAACAAATGCATTCAGCTCATTTGGGAGTCCCAGAATCACCCGTTATACAGAGGATGTCTGGGGGCTGAGCTGGCAGCAGCACCTCCAGGGAAGGGCAAGAGGCTGCTGTGGAGAGAGTGGAGAGCACAGGTGAGATATGGCTGAGCATGAGGGGAGAGATTTGTAGCCAGGATTAAGATCCTTCTGAGGAGGCATGAAAGAAAAAATATGTGTGTGAAAACACCAGAGGGAACAATTGAGCAAAGGTGGGAAGAGTGGGAAGTCCTGCTGAGCTGTGAGGAAGGTGTTTCCCTCCCCAAGCCCAGGAGGCTCCCACGCAGATGCTTTGTCAGCAGGGTGCATGGGAGCAGGAAACGAGGTCACAGCACACGGAATGGGCTGCTCCTCTCCCTGCTCCCCTGGCAGGAGCGTGTCCTGAACACAAGGACAACACCCACTGACCCTGCCTGAGATGGAAGGTGAAGTCAGCAAGAAGCTGAGGCAAAAGATCCACCCTTATGACTCCCAGAGGTCAAACCCCACCTCACTGTCAGCTGAGAGGGACCTTGGGACCAGAGTAGGGCCCTGACAGTGGCACTCCTTTAACTCTTTAAGTCACAGGGGGACCTCCCAGACTTTGGAGGCATCTCCTCCTAAAGGAGAAGGACTTTGCAGAGAGTGACTTTGAGTGCCTGAAATCTGATTCATTTGAAAGAAACATCACCCTCCCTTCTGCTAAGATCTTACATTAAATTTGCTGCCAGCAGTTTACTAAATAAACACAGAGATAACCTCTGCTCTACTCGACTGGTTCAGATCAGATATTAGACAAAGTTGTTTCACTGAAAGAGTGGTCAGGCACAGGAATAAGTTGCCCAGGGATGTGATGGGGAGGTGTTCAAGAGCCACCCGGATGTGGCACTTGGGGACACAATTTAGGGGTGTCTATGGTGGGACTAGGTTGATGGTTGGACTTGGTGATCTTGAAGGTGTCTCCAAGCCTGAGGATTCTGTGACCTGAGACGGGAGCGTGGCCAGGCCAGCAGCCCTGGAGGGCAGGGGAGGGGTTACCCGTTCTTGGCACAGGAACAGCAGCTAACAGCCCTGAGATTCCCGGCGCAGGGATGGGGGAAGGAGCTGGGTGGAGCAGAACTGAGCCTCTCCCTGCAGGCAGTGGGGGAACTGTGCCCCCCGGCAGGGAGGAGAGATGCTCCTACTGGGGGACCCCAGTGGGGTGGCACGACCCCTCCTCAGGGCCCATCATGGGGTGTGTGTAAGGCTGGGCAGCCTGGACTGAGAGGAGGGATTGTGCACTGACACCACACAGGAGCTCCCAGTGACAGGGCAGGGCACAGCTGGGGCACAGCTGGCAGGGGCTGCAGGGACCTGTGAGAAGCTTCCTGTGGTGGAAGCCTTTCCTCTGAGGGCATGGGGGTGTGGGACAGACCTGACAGAACCTGAAATAGTGAGGGAGAAGGGCAAGCAGGAGGGACTGGGAGCCTTCATTTGTGTGACATCGTGATGTGGAGAACAAAACTGGTCCAGACAAGGGACTTGGAGAGAAGAAATTCTCTAAGTGCCTTCACACCGATGCCAGGGAGCCTGGTTAACACACTCTGCTCACATACGGACATGGATTTGACCTAGTTGTGCTCCCAAAATCTGGCTGGGAGCATCACATAATTGGAGTGTTAAAACCAGCAAATGTTAAAATCAACAACTTCAGGGAGGAATGAGGGCGCAAAGGGACATCAGATGTCACGGCAGGCAAGGTCAGCAGTTTGAGTCATACCCACCTGTAAAGCTCTCAGATCTGTCCCAGCAGAGGCAGCAGAAGGTGCAGAATGCACAGGGCCTTCCCCAGCCCGGCAGCTGCTCTGCCAGCACTCTGTGATCCGCAGGGAAAACAGGTTCCCTTGCTATGGGAGAGAGATGTGCCGAGCACTGCGCCGAGAACTGCATCCCAGTGCGAGCCCAGGATGGAGGTGCAGGACACGGTGGCTCAACAGCTGGACACATCTGTACAGAATGATGGCTAAAGCGAGACCCTGCCTCGGTCAGGGAAGGCAGCAGGAGCAGGGCCTGTGTGGCACCCACAGTGTCTTACTAGAAAAGAGTCAGTTTATGGCAGCTCGGTGTCTGGGAGGGTGTTCATGGAAGCAGGGAGTCATTAAAATTGGAACAGCTCTCTGAGATCATCAAGTCCAACCCTTAACCCAGCACTGCCAATCCCATCACTAACCCCTGTCCCCAGGTGCCACATCCACACGTTTTTTGAACACTTCCAGGGATGGTGACTCCACCGCTGCCCCGGGCAGCTGTGCCAGTGCCTGACTCCCCTTGCTGTGAAGAAATTTCCCCTAATATCCAGTCTGAGTGACTGTGGAAAAGAATGGAGGCACATCGACCCAAAGCCAGAGAAAGGCTGATTTCCAGTCCTATAGCTGCACTTACACCCAGCCACAGACGGTCACTGGCTTTGCTGGCTCTTACTCCAGCCCTGGGCTGATCAGCAAAGCCAGGGCACACAGGGCTGGGACAGCCAGCCTGAGTTGGAATGTGGCTGCAGAGTGAAGAGAAGGCCAGAGGCATTGGCTCAGAGCCACCTCCTGTGTGCCCAGCCTGTCCTCAGCCTGCGGCCTGGCACAATCTGTCCTCACCAGGGAACCCTGGATCCTGCCTGGGGTTGGGAGGGGGACAGGCTGCAAAGTGCCCATGTCCTGGCCATGCTGGGAACCCAGATGCTCTCCTGTGGCAGGAGCACCTGAAGGATTTGTCCTTGCTGCCTGGCCTCGCTCCCTGTCCCTGACACTGCCTGTCTGCTGACAAGGGCCAAAGAGCAGCATCTCTCACTGAGGCTGGGCACAACCTGACATGGCCGCACCAAATTCAGCAAAAAAATCCCTAAACCAGGTCAGCCACACCACCACAGGTGTCAGAAAGCCCCACGGTGGTGTGGTTCTGCTGAGAAGCCCTTAACCTTGTCCCTTCTCTGCCTCTGGCAGGGAAGGGACAAAAAAGCTCCCGGTGTAATACCTGGGAGAACCTGCATCACCCACGGGGTGCCACGGAGGTGGGAACACCTGGACGTCCCTGGGGCAGGGCCCTGCTCTGCGCTGATGGCCCGAGCCCTGCGCTGGCGTGGCCACAAGGGATGGAGCCCGGGGAGAAGCCGTCTGAGGCACAGGCAGGGAAGGGCAGCCCCGCTGGCTCAGCTGTGCTCTGGGGCTGGGTTGCTCTGCTCTGGCCGCTGTCACAGTGATGTCACTGCCTGCCGTGCATCAACTCATGGCAGCTCCTTGGGATGTACGGGGCTGGTGGCCACAGCGTTGGGCTGGTGGCCACAGGGTAGTGCTGGTGGCCACAGGGTAGTGCTGGTGGCTGCAGGGTTGTGCCGGAGGAGGGGACACGCCGGGGCTGCCCCACACCACCGTCACTGCGGAGCTGCCGTGTCCCCTCAGCAGTGCAGTGCGGAGGATGCTTGTGCTCTGAGAGCAAGGAGAGCTCTGCAGGTGCTGCCTTGAACGATTATGATGAGTAATTCCCTTTCAGTCCTTTAATCAGTCACTTTTAATTAGTGTGCCAGTTGTTTTTTCCTTAGCAAACAGCTCTCTCAATGAGGGTTTTCGCTGCATCTACTGGGTTGGGAAAACACTGCTCCCTGATGGGGCTGTGTGTTCATTCTTTGGCAGCAGCTTCCTCCTGTGGAGGCTGTGGGACTGGGCTCAAATGCAGAGCATGGCACAGGTCCTGCTGGTCCTTGGGAAGGTCCTTGCTGCTGAGATGGAGGCATCCCTCGAGGTGCTCCGTGCTGGTAGCATCCCGGACATTGCTTTTTCCAGAGGCTCTCTTGTAGGCAAGGACATCCTCCTCATCCACACCTCTTTCAGCCTTTTCAATTTCTCCTTTGAAACTTCCTTAGCTCTGTAGTTCTGGTATCTCAGGGCAGCAAGTTCCACAGGAGAATTTTGCTTGTGGAAAAGGATCCCACCTTGATCCCCGTGGGATGCTTTGTCCCCTGTTTGGGAACAGAGTCCCCAGAGCAGCTGCTTTCCCAGCTCCAGCCCCTCTGACAGACACAGAGGTGCCCTCGCCTGCAGAGGTTTGTTCATGGTGCAGGTGTTTCCCTGCTGCTCTGGACAACTGGACGCTGCTGGCTGTGAGTCACCCAGCCCCAAGTTCAGAGCAAATACCCAGGTGCTGCTTCCCCTCCTCATCTCCACATCACTGAACTCCTCCCAAGCTCATCCTACATCCATGTCAACAATCCAGCTCCTGGGCCAAAAGCTCTGCTTTCATTTTCCCTTGAATAACAGCCTACTTTTGGGTGGGTTTTTCCCTCTCCCAAGGTGGCCTTTGCCCTCTGCCCTCAGAGGACCCTGCCCCTTGCTCCTTTCCCCTCTGGAGCAAGGGAAGCTCTGTCTCTCTGAGGGGCTCCAGCCTCTTCCCTTTTCCTGCCCAGGGCGGGATGTCCAGGCTGGCCCAGCTTCCCATGAGTCACCAGCAAATCCCAGCTTCCTTCTCACGGCCCTGGCACCAGAGCCCTAATTACAGGGCAAGACTAGAGGAAACAAGCTTATTATTTACCAGGCTAATGAAAATTAATCATGCCTCCCCCTCCCTTTCCTGGGAGAACAGTCACGGCCAAGAAAGCAGATTATAAAAGCATTATGGGCGACTGCTGTGCTGGGCTTTGGCACTGCCTGAGGGCTGTGGGCTGTGTTTGCAGGTCACCTGGAACCCAAGGGTTAAAGCTGCCTCCCAGTGCTGCCTGTTCTCCCCCCATCCTGCTGCTGGGCACAGATGGAGCCCCGAGCCATGGCCAGCCAGGCTGGAGAGCCCTTCCCTGCTTTTCCAGGCAGCTGCTGCTTCTCCCGGAGCCTGGACCCCTCTGGCATCATCTGTGTCCTTGCAGAGAGCAGTGTGGGGTGCACAGGGGTCCCAGCCCGGGGACTCCCAGCCCAGCCAGCCCAGGGCAGTTCCCCAGCACAGTCCAGTTTGCCCCACACAGGCAGCCAGTGGCTCCAGGCTGCTGCAAAGGGCAGGGATGGAGAGCAAGGCCGTGTGCGAGGCCAGATGGAGGAAAACACAACAAGGACTGGTTCACATTGCACAGATGTGGAAAACCAGAGCATCCTGCACCCACTGGAGCCACTCATTCTGGAGAGAGTGCTGCAGCAGAGGAATGAACCCAGGCAAGTGCAAAACCCACCACCCTCGCTCAAACTATCACCCTCACTGAGGGGAAACTGAGGCACAGCATGGGGCAGGTCAGCCTGGAGGCAGGGAGAGAGCCCCAGCCTGCTGAACTCTGCCAGCGCCTGCCCCCGTGGTCCCAGCTGGGGAAGGAAATCCCAGGGATGCAGCACTGCACACCCAGCGTCCGGAGCAGAGCCCAGAGCTGCCCTGCCTGCCTGCCAGGCTGACCACAGCCCTCCTTTTCCAGGCTTAAAGATCTC
The DNA here is from genome assembly GCA_013399195.1 of Dicrurus megarhynchus. NCBI lineage: Eukaryota > Metazoa > Chordata > Aves > Passeriformes > Dicruridae > Dicrurus > Dicrurus megarhynchus. Next base: position 251,319 of record VXAD01004721.1, on the reverse strand, counting down.
CACAGCCATGATCCTTCATGGGATCTCTGTATCCATGATCAGCCTCCCTCTCCCTGAGGCTGCACAGGCTGGGAGTGGGAAAAAGACAAGGAAGGGGCAGATTGCCTGGATCAGGATCTGGGATGGAGGGAGGGAGGGAGGTGAGGACCAGGTTTCAGGGCCAGGCTAGAGAGCTGCTCCCTGCCAGGCCTGTCCCGGGCAGTGCTGCTGGAGCAGCCCAACCCTCCTGCTGCCCGCCACAATAATTAACTGCTGCTGTGGAGAAGGCAGGAAAATGAGTAGGAGGTCAATTTTCCATTTCCCAGTTGTGCATAACCAGTTCTAAGCACACAGCCTGAAAATAAATCTCTATCAGGCTTGTTACCTCTTAATTAACACCACCAGCTACAACACGTACTCCCCAGCCCAGGCACAGCCACTATTGATGTACAACGAAATGGAGCCAGGGCTGGGCACGGCTGGTGGGAATTCTCCAGCTGGAAGTCCCAGCCCTGCTGTCCAACATGCTGGACTTGCCCTGCTCGCGCAGGAAAGCTCTGTTCCAGGATGGGGAGAGCTGCTGGATCTCCCCAGAACCGGCTGCACTGGGGCAGCTGGCACAGACAACTGAAAGAAAGTTGGTGAAACAACTGGAGTTAGTTTATCTTTTGCATAGATTGGAATAAAGAAGAAAAGAAACATTACAATAAGAGGGATGGGACCTCACCCATGAGGAAAAGGCTGGGAGAGCTGCAGGTGTTCATCTGGAGGGCAGAAGGATCCAGGAGACCTCATAGCCCCTTCCAGGGCCTAAAGGGGCTCCAAGAGAGCTGGAGAGGGACTTGGGACAAGGGATGGAGGGACAGGACACAGGGAATGGCTTCCCACTGCCAGAGGGCAGGGTTAGATGGGATATCGGGAAGGAATTGTTCCCTGTGAGGGTGGGGAGGCCCTGGCACAGGGTGCCCAGAGCAGCTGTGGCTGCCCCTGGATCCCTGGAAGTGTCCAAGGCCAGGTTGGACACTGGGGCTTGGAGCAGCCTGGGACAGTGGAAGGTGTCCCTGCCCATGGCAGGGGTGGCACTGGATGAGCTTTAAGGTCCTTTCAATCCAAACTTTCCATGATTCTCTGGTTCTCTGCTATTTGATCTCCTCCCCATCAGTGATTTCTCTCACAGGCTGAACCTGGAGCAGCCCTGTCCCCACCAGGTGACCTGGCACAGGAAGGGCACAGGAGCTGCCACCACCAGTGAGGGGAGGAAGGAGACAGGATGAAGGAATCCAGTTCTGCTCCTACCACCCTCCCACCTGGCACTTCTCTTCAAAGCACTGTGCAAACATTAACTAATTAATCCTCCCAGCACTCCTGGGAGGAAGAGACATCGACAGGGCTCTGTTCTAGACACCTGATAAACACAAAGGGTGGTTGGAGGAGATGCCAGACAGGCAAAACCTGCAGGTCACGGTAGTTCCTCTGCTCTTCCTGCTGCTCATGGCAGGGCTGGGCAGGCAGGGGCTGTGCCAGGAATCATCCTGTGCTCTGGGATGAAGGAGGTGGTTGCAGGGCAGAGCAGGGACCATGGCAGAAATATGAGATGAGGGAGGGTAAAACTAGAGGAGAATGGGAGGAAGATAAGCCCTGTTGTCCTCACAGACAGACACATTCTGTTTCCAACTCCAGCTTTGACGAAATTTTGTAAGTATCACGGAATTAGCTTAAATGGAAGGAAACCCTGCCACGGCTGCTGAGGCATCCTGGAGGGAAGTACTGAGAGAAAGCATTTTGACTTTAAAAAAAGATGGATTTTGACTTGCTCAGTTTGGCAGGTGAGCTCCCCATAGGACCTGAAAAATCAAAGGTTTCCAGCCTGAACATCCCCAAACACTGTACCCATTCTTGTGTCCTTTAGCTGAGCTCTTTCTTCTCCACCCTCGTGTTTACCCCGGAATGCATCAATAGGCAGCCGCTGCAGCCCCTCCCTTTCCAGCAAGCCCGGCATCCCCGGGGTTTGCAGCCTGGCTGGGATCCCTCGGGACTGGCCTCACTGGGATCCTGTATCTAATGCTTCCTTGCCTCCTCCTGGAGCTCCCTTCGTGCCAGGATTCCACTCCCTGGTCCATGGGGTGTGCCCTGCGTTCAGCACTCCCGGCAGCCAGCTCTTGGGAAGGACCCCGGCTGCAGGAAAATCCCCACGCAGAGGGATGCAGATCCATCCAGGGAACCGCAGCAGTGCTGCTGGGGCCGGCTGGGGACATGCCCACAGCCCTCTGGCCTCCTGGGCTTCTCCAGCCTGCCTATTCCAGGGAATCCTCAGGGGGGTGAGATCTCCAAGGCCCAGCCAAGGTCCTGCTGTTTCCCTGGGAGTTGAGTTCAACTGGTCCAGTCCAACTGTTTCAAGGAGAGACTTGCCTGCTGTGCCCGAAGTCAGAGCTGCTGAATGTTTAAACACAGCAGCACAGGAAGGCCAAAACCAGAGACCAGGGGCTCTTCCGAGTCCCTGCCCACAGGTCTGGAGAGACACAGCCTGTCTGCCTTGGGTCTCAGTCCCCTTGTGGGGTTTTCTGGAGGTGGAGAACCTTGGCAAAAATCTGCCATGGCACTGGCTGGAATTTGGGCTGGGCCTGGACCCACCTCACACAGACACACATGCAGCTGGCAGAAGGGGATGTGTTTTGTTCTGGCTCCCCTGCACACAGAGGCAGATTCTGGGATAATTCCTCCTGGGGGCCCTGCACCAACCAGGCACAGTGGAAAAGCTCCTTGAAGGTTTCTGCTCAGCTGCCCCTGCCCAGGGACACCTCAGGGCTCCCCAGAACCACAGAAGGGTTTGGTTTGCTGGTGTTTCCGCCACGAGGCTGCTGGTCTGGTGCAGCACAGGAGAACCCCAGTGGGTACCAGAGGGAAAAGGGAAGGTGATATGTGCAGGGGTGGCAGGACAGCCCTCTGCCCAGGGTGGTAATGCTGAACCTTCAACTTCCTCACCAAACAGAGGGATGAAACCCCGAATCCTGATATTTCCAAAAAAAAACCCAGCCAGGAAGGACATCTGCCCCTGGCTGCCAGCACACAGGCTCCAGGCACCTGAGGCCCTTCCAAGGGAGCTGTGGGCTATCCTTTCTCTCTAACAGGACATTTTTTAGCAGCTTGATCCAATTCTTGCCATTTCCTGACCCGAAGCACACCCACACCCAGCCACAGTCCGCAGGCACTGGCCAGACCCAGGGCAGCCCCTCTGTGTCCCCTGGGCAAAGCTCAGCCCCAGCACCATCACAGCCCTAGCACCATCATCACCCCAGCACCACCACAGCCCCAGCACCACCACAGCCCCAGCCCAGCCCCAGCTCCCTGGGCTCAGACCCTGCCACAGCCCAGCAGCCTGGAATGGCAGCCTGGGGAGCCAGGGCAGGGTGGTGGCAGTCGCTGGTGGGCACCCAGCAGCCTGGAACAGTCACAAGAACTCTCCTGCAGCACTGGGCGAGAAGGGAGATGTGGTTGAGCTGCAGGTGGGAGGACAGGCTGTGGGATGCAGGAGGGATGCAGCTGTCTCAGCAGGCACACAGCTCCGTACATCACAGGGAATTCATGTGACCCCTCATCCCCAGCCTGTCCCAGCAGCTGGGGGAGGTTCTCCTCTCGGGGTGCTCGGCACAATCCCACAGAGTGACTCTGAATCCTGGGATGCAGCTGGGGTGGCAGAAGGGCTCCCTGGCACTGCTGCTGCCCCGGGTGTCTGCAGGCACCCTGCACCCGTCCCCAGCTCCCAGGGCCTCAGGAGCTCCCTGGGGATCCTCCTCTACTCAGGCAAGTCCTCCCCGGGTCTGGGGGTCAGAGCACTGCTGGGGTCCCTCCTTGGACACTGGACAGCTGCTCCCGAGGTTCTGCTGGCATGAAACACCTTCCTGCAGACCTGGCACTGCTCTTCCCAAGCCAGGACATCAGGTGGGTGTTGGGCCAGCCCCAAAAGCACAGTGACAATGGAGAGCCACGGGTACACTGGCTCCAGGGACAGCACAGGACGGGGTGGTCAGAAACAGCCCTGGGCTCACCCCAACAGGGCAGGGACAGCTCCCACGGACTGAGACACACCCAAGACACAGACTGCTCACAGGACAGGCAGGTTAGAAACAACCAAAGCCCTTTCACCCCAAATTTATAACAGATGTGCCTCAAATCCCTCCAACAGCGCCTCAGGACCAGGATTCACAACCCCAACCTACACTACCACACCTGCTCTCAGCAACTCCCCCGCGCCTCCTGTCCCCACTGTTGCTGCAGCACCTTCCACCTGGCCTTCAGAAAAAAGGAAAAGGAAAGAACAGCAGCAGAATTATCTTTTTTTGGGTTGCAAATTCTGGTTTGCAAAGCTGAGCCGGCTGCTGCTCCACAGGGGAGGGGGTACCTGGCCCATGGCCTGGAGCTGTTGGGCCTTGAGACCCCTCTGGATTGCCCAGCCTGGGTGGGGCTGAAGCAGAGGGGCTGTTCTGTCACACAGCAACTTGGACCCAAGGATCCAGGAGCCCCTCTGGAGGGGCACAGCATCCCCCACACACCCCGAGTCCATCCAGAAACCCCTTTGGAGGGGGCACAGCATCCCCCACACACCCCGAGTCCATCCAGAAACCCCTTTGGAGGGGGCACAGCATCCCCCACACTCCCCAAGCCCAGAGCCTCTCTCCAGCCAAGCTCCAGACGCTGCAGGGCCACTTTGCACTTCCACAGGAAATTACTAAACCTTTTCTCCAGCTCAGAGCTCAGTTTATTCCTCCCCAAAGCACTTTCTGGTGCATGAACACTCAGTGTGGGGTCCCCATGCCCAGCTCCCGGGGTCACCCCAGCCTGCTGTCCTGTATTTAATCAGCAAAGCTCTGGCTTCCTGATCCCAGCATTCCCACAGGGTGCCGAACAGCTTGGAAAATCAGAAGGCAGCAAATAAACCACGACATGAGGTGTTTACAAATTCCTCAGTCTCTGGCTCTCCAGAAAGCCAAACGTGACACCTGAGCACCCAGCATGGATTGTCCCGCTCCTGTTCCCAAAACCACCTCAGTGCCCCTCTGCAGAACAGCTCCTGGCCTCCCAGGGCACGGCAAAGCTGGGCCACGGCTGGTCTGTGCCGGGCAGAACAGAGCCAGGGCCACCGGCACGGCCGGTCCCTGGGGACACAGGTGTGCCGGGGGTGGCTCAGCCCCGCCCTGGATGTCCGCAGGGATGGATCCCTGGGGAGCACCGCCCGTTCCCTGTTCCAGCTGGGAGCCCTCACCATCGCACCCTGCTCCAGGCCAGCCCCTCGCCCACCCCAGCCCTGGCCCGCAGGCACTGTGCCCTCTCCCGGAGCCCGGCACTCCCGGAGCAGTGCTGGCAAGGGATGACGCCGGGGATCCGGGTTCCAGGACTGTCCCCCCGTCCCCGTGTGCTGATGCCCGCACAGCCCTGCCCGCACACCCACACACGCACCGGGCACAACTGTGCTGACACAATTCCTCGGGCTGTGGCAACGAGCCAGAGCCACTGCAGTGCCCAGGGGAAGGGGGAGCAAAGGCGACGGAGACAAACCCCTCGGGAAGTTCCCAGGAGTGCTCAGGTGCCAGCAGCAGGCTGGGGACACGCAGCGTGACAGAGCCCCTGGCAGACAGGCTCCCTGGGATCGCTTGGATGCCACTGATGGCAGCAGGACAGTGGCTTTCCTAACCTTGGCACCAGCACCGCTGCTGCCCCGTGGGCCAGCCCTTGTGTGTCCCTGCACAGGACAAGGGACAGCTGAGCAGAGCAGGAGGGGACAGAGATTCCTGCCTGGCCACTGTCCCAGGGGCTGCCGGCACCCCACCAGCCTCGTGGCATGGAGGAGCTGGGGGCACCTGGGGGAATTGGGGGCACACAGAGGAACTGGGGGCACACGGAGGAGCTGAGGGCACACGGAGGAGCTGGGGGCACACAGAGGAACTGGGGGCACACAGAGCAGGGCTGGCAGCAGCAATTCTCTGAGGCTGCTGCCACCTCCTGCTTGTGCCACCCGGTGTTTTTAACGAGGTGGACACTGAAAGGTCACGCCTTCTTCCAGGGATGCTTCTGCACCTGGGCTCTGGAGATGTTCTCCAAATCCCTTTTAAGTCACTTAAACCTTTTGGTGCCTCAGTTCCCCATCGGTAAAGTGAGGCTTATCCCATTTCCTCTGCCTGGCTTACCAGGAGAGCTCATAAGCCCTGCAGGACCGGAAAAGTCTGTGAATATGGATTTCTGTCTGCCTGGCACAGTGGGGCCTGGGCTCATTAGGGACTAACGTGCTCACGGTGCTGTGTCTGGCAAGCAGAGCCCGATGGTGTGTGCTGCTGTGCGTGGAGCTGGGAGGGAGCAGGAGTGACACAACACACACTTCCAAGGCCTCCTTGTCATTTTGATCCATTCCCATGTCACAAGGGTGGTGGGCTCAGCTCAGGCACTCACAGACACCAATTCACCCTGTGCCATTATCTGACAACAGACCCTTTGGTAAGTGGTCAGGATGGGTGAAAAACACCCTTCTAAGGCAGGGTGGCTGTAGTGCTCCTGTGTTCACACATATTTACATTGAGGAGAAGCACAACACCTCAGATGAGAGGGATGGTCACCTAAAAACACCCTCCTCTCGCACTTCCCCTGCTGCATCCCTGTGCCTGTCCTCCAGGGATAGCTGTGTAAGGATGGGAACAACCAGAGAGTACCCTGAGGAAACGAGGTGGTGCTGGCCTCAGCTGCCCCTCAGACACCCCAAAATCACCCTAAACCACCACCCTCAGACTCTAAAAACTCTAAACCATCACAGCTGAACCCTTTGCTCCTCCCGCCATGGAGGAGCAGCAGAAACTCTCCAAAAAGATGTGCAGGGTAATGGGGCTGCTGTGCCAAGGGCTCCTGGGGAAATCTGGGGATTGTGCAAAACTTTTAGAGGTGTGGAAAATGACGGATGCTGGCAGAAGGGGAGGAACAAGCACTCAGTCTGTCCTCTCTTCTTGTTTTCCTGTCTGGTGCATCCCATGTGGTGATCTGGAGCTGGTCATGAACTGCAGTGCAGCCTGTGAGTGCAGCAGGCAGTGCTGGAGTCAGATCCTGGAGAGACTGAGGGTCTGCAAACAGATTCCAAGGGTTTTTTCCCTGAGCTGTGAGCCTCAGGAGTAGGATGAGCCTGTTCCTGTTGCCTCTGTCTCCCTCCTGCCCTGGCTGTGGGTGTGTGCCCAGCAGGGACCTGGCCACAGTGCTGGGAAGAGACTCCTTATCCCAACCACATCCCTGGGACCTTCAGCCCACAGCACTGAACTACCCAGAACAGTCCTGGCCAAGGACACGCTCAGAAATGACCCCTAGGGCAGGAGAGGCTGAGAACTCCATCAGTGCTGGGCTGGTGGGTGCTGTGGGAGTCCTGCAGCTCAGGGGTGTCACTGTCCCCTGGCACAGCAGCCCTGTGGGCAGCCCAGGGAAGCTGCTGCTCAAAGCAATGAGTGAATGTAAGATGAGGATTTATTGAGCTCTCCCTAGTCCTGCCTTTGGGACCATTTGTCATCAGGGCAGCTCATGCTGCTGGCTGGAGTGCAGTGGCTGCCAGGCAGGGCGAGCTGACATCACCAGGAACAGCTCCAGAGCCAGGACAACATTGGGATGCCACAGAGCACCAGCTGGAAATGGCTTCTGACCACGTCCTCCTTGCCCCTGTGCACACATGGAGGTGATCAGGGACACCACGTCCCTGTGGGAGCTGACGTGGCAGCTCATCACACGCCACTATCGAGGATCTTCCTTTCCCAGCTCTCCCATGGGGCAGGATGCTCCACCCTGGTTTGCCCAGGTTTAGCAGCAAGTGTCTCCTTCAGGATTCTGCAGGAAGCACCCGGTGGACTTGGGAGGGAGAATTCATGTCCCCATAGCCAGGTCCAGCTCCATCTCCAGCCTGTGCAGCTGTGCCAGGGCTGATGTCCTTCTGGGAGCTGGAGGGGCTGGGAGGGGGGAAGCTGCAGCTCTCTGCACTGATCCGTGTGCTCCCGGCAGTCCTGGGTGTCTGTGCCTGCATCTGCCAGAGAGCAGGACTGACAGCCAGCTCAGAACAGCTCCTGGAGCGTGGGCACAGCAGCCACAGTGTCACCTGCACGCCGAGACGAGGAGGTGATGCTGGCAGCTCCCACAGCCAGGAGAGCTGGGAGCAGGAGCCCCAGGCCAGAGTGGGCACGGTGGGCCAGCATCCCCCTCAGAGGGTTGGGAGAGGGGCCTGTGCTGAGTACAGAGCAACACAGCAAAGGTGAGAGGGAGGCCACGCTCAGGGTAGGGGACATTTCAGCCCTTGCCCACTCAGCAGCAGCTCCCCAGCTGTCCTTTCCTCCTTTCCCTGTTTCCTCTTGTGACCCACAGATACCAAAGTGCCTCTTTGCAGACCTGCTACAGCCTGGGCTCCTGCTGAACGCTCTCACAGCCCACTGGGGACACAGGCAGAGGCTGTGGCACTTGTTAATGCAGCTCCTCTGCGGAAACACACAGTCAGGAGTGACTGATCAGCAAAAACCCAGAACAAACTCTCTGCAGGATGAGCGAGACAGAGCCACCCCCTCCCTCCACAGGGGACGTGTGTGCTCCATCCCCAGAACACGGGACAGGCTTTCCCCCCACTCTCTTACCCCGCCACTGCATCCCACTCTGTGAACACCGCCTGACTCTTTGGAAGACACGTTTGGAAGAATTATTTTTCCAACAAGAGTAGGAAGTAGTTTTTTGGCAGTGGGGCTACGCACTCATCAGGGCTGCCTGGTCTCCTCCAGCTTGGATGGGATGGAGAGCAGGACCAGGGCTGGGCAGAGCTGGGATGTCTGTGCTGGCAGCTGCCTCAGCTTCCCGGCCATCTGGGGTTATCCAGGAACAGCTGTCAGTGCCAGGCATGGCCCAAGGCGCTCGGAAGCACCAGAAGGAGTGTGGAAAAGTGCGAGGGGCAAGGACATGCAGTCACTGCCCCCCTCGCCTCCTTCTGCCTCCCCAGCAGCAGCATCCACTCCCCAGCTCCAAAGGCTTTGGCCAGGGGCCTCTGTGACCCCTCTAAGCTGGGTGGTTTTTGAAGAAGCTGATGTTAGAAGTGGAGGCAGAGAAGTGACAGGGCTGAACTCAGTGGAAGCCCGAGAGCATCATTCCTGGAGACGCAGCACCGCCTCCCTCTGAGTCCAGCTGCACACAGTCCCCGCTCAGGGCCCCCCACCCCAGAGAGACACCGGTGCCATATGTGACATAGCTGGCCCTGGGCTTGGTGTCACCATGAGTCAGGAGCTTCTGGAAGCCCAGTTCATACATTAACATTCACTCTGCTCTGAGGTCTCTGCAGGGCACAGCAGCAGGGCAGCAGCCACCCTCTGCTCAGAGCTCTGGTGCCTGGCAAGCCTCTGCCTTCACGGGAGCTGAAGGGGATCAGCATCCCCTGGGATGTGCCTTGAGGCTCAGCATCCCTCGGGAAGTGCCTTGAGGCCTCTCCTGCAGTTGCCCAACTGCCTGGATGGGAGCAGGGTTTGAATGTGTGATTTGGGCCCCTGAAGGCAGAGCCATCCCTGCCCCCGCAGCAGCATCTCCTCAGGGCAGGACACTGGGGGTTACTGTGCCTCTTGTGCCTGAGCTGCATCAGAAGAGGCAGGAGGGGAGTAAACACCTCCCTCTCTCTCCAAATAACAACACAGCTCTGATTTTGGGAGATAACCCCCCCAAGGAACCTCAGCCCAAACAGGGTTTAATTCCCTGCTGACAACCCTGGCAGTGACTGCATCACCTGGCACCTGCAGGAGCCTGGTTTGCCATTAGGGCCCCTGCACCTGGTCCCTTTCTGGAGCTGATGCTGAGGTGCTCATCTGTCCCAATCCAAGCAGCACACTCTCCTGGGCTCCTCCCCAGGATGGCACCGTGCTGGGACCCTCTGGGACACCATGTCTGCTGCTACCTGTGGGGTCCCTTACTGCCCCAGAAGGCACAAGGACCCAGGAAAGAGGTCACTGGGGTCACTGCCATCAGTCTGCCACCCACACTGCCACCAGCCCTGTCCCTGCCACCAGCCCCAGCACTGCCACCAGCCCCAGCACTGCCACCAGCCCTGTTCCTGCTGTCAGGCCCAGTCCCTCCATCAGCCCCAGCTCTGCCTCCAGCCTCTCCAGCACATGGCCCAGGCAGGCCCATTTGCTCCTGCAGACAAAGTCTGGCACCTGCAGGCTCTCAGTGGCTGAGCCCTGCCAACCTCACATCGCCCACCCACCCCCTCCTCCCTGCCAGGGCTGGGGACATGGCCCAGCTCAGGCTGTCCCTGTCACTGCAGACTGAGTGAGCAGAACAGAGCTGTGTGGGGAAAGGCTGAGGCTGGTCCCACTCCTGGGGCCCCACGGCTGTTGTGGCACAGGGTGGGCTCCATCCACCAGCAGCAGAACACACCTGGCTGGCAGGGAGGTGAGCGATGCAGGGCAGCCCTTGGCCTCAGCTGAGAAACAAGGGACCAGCGTCCTGAAGACCACAGGAAGGGATGGCTCCAGGGTCTGCTGCTGCCTCTGTGGGACCCCTGTGGGCCTGCTGTGATCCAGGAGGAGGAGAGGGATGGGAGTGGATCAAGTGGCACGAGGGCTGGGGAGGGTGGGCAGCCGCAGTCCCAGCCGCAGCATGGAGCTCTCTGTGCCCTGTCCATGCAGGAATGCACAGAGCACGTTTGTGGCATTGCCAGGGCTCAACAACCCTCACTCTTAAAGTGCTATTACAAGTCCCTTCTTGTAGAAAATACTTTTCTCGTACCAAATGTCCCTGACCCCTGTTAAGATGCCCAGCTGTTGGCCAGGAGCAGTGCAGAAGGGAGCCTGTGCTGAGTACAGGAAGCTCCAGCAGCTCTCCAGACTGGGAGGCCAGCTCGGAATTCCAGAGGACAGTCAGGGCCCGTGTGACAGCTCTCTGGCTGAGATGCATCACCTTCTGCCATCATTCACTCTGTGGTTGGTGGGGTGCAGGGAGGGGGACTCAGCGGGGATGGGTTGGCACAGAGCCTCCTCTGCTGCCTGACACAGGAGAGAGAGGGGCAGAGCTCCCTGGGCTTCCCCCAGTCCCTCAGCAGCCACTCATGAGCCCACAGATGTGAAAAAGCTCTCTGGCACCCGCTGCATCCTGTGAGGTCCTGCTCCCTCCTCCCCCCGCCCTGCCATGGCTGGACCTTGTCCCAGAGCTGCCAACCCCTGCTGGACCTGCAGGACCTGCCGTGGGGAGGGTGCAGGGGATGCTCTCCCTGTGCTCCCAGCACTGCTCTTATCCTGCATCCCTGCACTGATCCTGCATCCCTGCACTGATCCTGAATCCCTGCCCTGATCCTGCATCCCTGCACTGGTCCTGAATCCCTGCACTGGTCCTGAATCCCTGCCCTGATCCTGCATCCCTGCCCTGGTCCTGCATCCCTGCACTGATCCTGAATCCCTGCACTGATCCTGCATCCCTGCACTGATCCTGCATCCCTGCATTGGTCCTGAATCCCTGCATTGATCCCGAATCCCTGCATTGATCCCGAATCCCTGCCCTGATCCTGCAGCCCTGCTCTCCCTTGGAGCAGCGCTCAGCCCAACTCCTGCCCCGGGGTCTTTGGCATCCTGCTGTGCCATGCGCTCAGCACTGGTGCCATGGGCACCGCTCTGTGCCACCACAGACTGCCAGGAATCCCATCCCGACCCCAGCACTGCTGTCCCCACCTGCATGGCATGGAGGGACCACAGGAATGGGAACCGCCCCTGCCGCCCCCTCAGACCCAGTGCCCTGCTGAGGGGGTGGCTTTGAGCTGCTGAGGCTTTGGCCACAAATTCTCCCACAGCTGGTGATTCATTTCTAGTCCCACTCAGCTGTTCCTGCGGACCAGCCTCTTCTCACAATCCCTGGTTCTCCGCATCCCCAGGAGTAACAGGCCCAAAAGAACAGTGCTGAGCTCCCCGTGGAGCTCGCTTGGCTCTGATGTTCGTGGAGCAGAAACAAGGGGTCCCTTCCAGATGTGCACCACCCAGTTCTCCCTCACCTTCTCCACGTGTTCTCATGGCTCTTCCTGCTCATCTCTGGCTACTTCATCCTTGGTCCCCAGCACTCCCCAGCTGGTGTGGGCTGTATTCCTGACCCCCAGCACTCCGGCAGAGCCAGCTGAAGCCAGGACTGCCCGGGGCAGAACGTGCCACGTGCCAGGAGCAGCCAGAGGGGAGGGCACTGCTGGGGACTCATTCCACATGGAGAGAGCTGCCCTGGGAGTCTCCAGAGGCCACAGGGCTGGCCACAGCTCCCTGGATAGCTGAGGGGCTCCTTGCCGAGGCTCCCGGCCCCCGCAGACCCTGTCAGCTCCAGCTCCCTGCTTGGCTGCATTTGGCACCGTGGCCAGCCGCCTGCCCGGGGGTTCTGCCTGCTGAGTCCCCTGGATGCCACAGTGCCCCTGCCAGCTGCGGGGGTCGCAGCACGCTCAATGTCACCTTCCCGAGCCGCGCTGGGAGCAGGCGGAGCTGGGGAGGCAGGGACTGCGCATCCCGGGGCGGGAGGTGCCGGAGGCTCCCGAACCTCTGATCCTGCACCAGCGGTAGCTCCAGGGACAGCTGCTGACATTCAGAGCCACAGGCTCGGATGCACGAGGTCTACCTTTGCATGGTTTGCAGCAGGGAGCTCAGGGACTTCTGTTTATTTTCACAAATGGGAAGAAAACCCCGCATTTAGCTGCAGTCACTCCCCACTCCCAGAGCTGACCGACCAGGGAGGGGCTCCTTGGCTGTTCCCAGTGACCCACCCCACTGGCACAGCTGTACCCTGGTTGTACCGATGGTGGTTCCATCGGGAATGCCCCTTCCTGTCCGTCCCAGCGTGAGCAGAAGGGGCTGTGGCAGTGGGAGCCAGCTGTGCTGTGTGACACAGGGGCCTGAAAGCCAGGACTGGGCTCCAGCTCAGCCCCTGCCCAGCCTGGAGTGGGGCCTCCCTTCCCCTGCCAGCCAGGGGGCACAGAGGTGTGACATTTTTATTATTATTTTTATTATTTTTAGCTCCAGAGAGCTAAAATAACCACTGTGGTCCCCCAGCTCACACCACACCTTCACCAGGTGCCAGATCTGCCGAGGGCTCAAAGCACTGCAGGAGCCAGCAGCAAACACAAGCCAACACCCAGGGATGGAGCTGGGGCGACTCTGGCAGAGCCCTGCACTGTCCTGTTGTGGGGAGAGCTCTCAGAGCTCCCCTGCAAGACTCAATCCCCACGAGATGCTGCTGATCAGGACTTGGCAGCGCTCATAAAATCAGCCAGCAAGACACCCTGGTGTCCCCAGAGCAGCTTGTGAGTGCCATCAGTGTCCCTGCCCACGATGGCCACCCTCCCTGCCCAGAGGATGGAGGTGCTGGAGTGCTGCTCAGGCTCTGGCTTGATCTCCCTCATAGGAGCCCCACCTGATGGCAACTGTGCCTGGGCTCCCTGCAGCTCCTTTGGCTCTCTGCCATAACCCCCTGATGAGCCACAGAAGTCCCCCCAGTAAGGAGAGCCCTTTGCCTTGTGCTTGCAGCTGGCCAGGGCCCAGGTGTCCCCAGGAGCCAGCCCACCCCATGGCACGGTGCCCCACGCTGTGCCAGCCCTCTGGGGGGGCTGCAGGCAGGCACAGAGCCCTGTGGGGGGTCCCAGGTTGGGTTCTCAGCCCACACACCTCGCTGAAGGGACTTAGTGTTTTTGCATTTGGACAGCAGTGTGGGATCAATGGGATCAGTGGGATCAATGGCAGGGCCATCACTGCTGATCACTGAATAACATTACCTTACACAAAAATGCATTTTTGCCTTGCTGTCTATGGGCAGGAATTTCATTCTGGGTGATTTCTCCCAGGGACTTTGCTTTCTTAGGTCTCCTCCACAAATCCACCAAGCAATCACGTCAGCAAGGCCCAGAGATCACTGTGGCCATAGATCCTGCAGCAAATGGCCAATAAACCTCTGCTCTGGGCTGTGTGTGCCTCAGCTACAGCACAGAAAAGTTTAGTGAGAGCAAGGAGATGCTGGAGCTTGGGATTTCTCACAGTGTTTCACCACAGAAGAGATGAAGGACAAGAACATCGTCTTGAAGCTCTGGGGGAGATACACAACTGGTAAACAGCAAAGGAAATGATCACCTATGGCCTTCACAACCCTCGCCTCAGCAGTTTCCTGACAGACTTGGGCTCATTTTTCCCTTCTGGCCACTGTAAAATATAAGTATGAACCAAACAGTGAGGGGAAGAGCCCCGGCACCACGGGCAAATGAGCCCTGGTACCACCACTGCCCTGGGCAGCACCTTCCAATGCCTGACCACCCTTTCCATGGAGAAATTTTCCATAATATCCAACTTAAACCTCCCCTGGCACAGCTTGGGGCCGTTTCCACTTGTCCTGTCCCTTGTTCCCTGGGAGCAGAGACCAACCCTCACTTGGCTGCACCTTCCTGTCACAGGGAGTTGTAGAGAGCGAGAAGGTGCCCCCTGAGCCTCCTTTTCTCCAGGCTCAGCCTCCCACAGCTCCCTCAGCCGCTCCTGATCAGATCTGTGCTCCTCAGGAGGGCCCTGACGGCTCGTGCTGGACAGAACTCCCTTCCTCTGTGGGAGTCCTGGCAGCGTTTGGAACCTCCAGAGCTGCCAGATGTGACTGACACCTCTCCTGAAGAGGTGCCACTCCTCTGTGTGCTTCCAGAGGAGCACCGACTGAATCACAAAATCACAGAACATCCTGAGTTGGACCCACAGGATCATCCAGCCCAGCTCCCAGCCCTGCACAGACACCCCAACAACCCCACCCTGGGCATCCCTGGCAGTGCTGTCCAAACGCTCCTGGAGCTCTGGCAGCCTCGGGGCCGTGCCCATTCCCTGGGGAGCCTGGGCAGTGCCCAGCACCCTCTGGGGGAAGATTTCCTGATATCCAGCCCATGCCCCTCTGAGCTCCCCAAACTCCTGTGATCCATTGGGCAGCAGCTGGCCCAGGGGGAGATCTCCAAATTGGCTGGTGGTCAGATAGCCTCCTCCCTGCCCTCCTGCACTCCCAGAGCACTGCCATGGCTCAGATGGCAGTGATATATAGCTGTACATATAAATTTGGAATCAAAGACCCATGAGGTCATTAAAATCCTGCTTTCCCTGTCCGGCCTCTACTCTGGTCATCACTCAACCTGCCAAGCCCACCCCAGGAGGTCCCGAGGCCCCCCCACCTTCAGGGAGCACAGGGATCTAGAGTCCCTCCCTCAGACATGACATTTTACCCCTCTGCCTGAGACAAAAACTCATAGAATCTCCCAACTTTTCCCCTCCTAGCTGGGGGTCCCATTGCAGCTCCAGAAGTATTGGCAGCCTTTTAGTTCCCCTAAGATCTCAGAGGGACTTGTTAAGGTGACAGGTGAACTGTACCTAAAATGACCTCAGGACCAGGTGAAACAGTCTCTGAGGGTCAGAAGCATCCTCCCAACATAAAAGAAGTGCTGAGCATCCATTTATCTTTCCATGGGGTTCATATCCTGAGCATGTCTGTCCTCTGTGCCCACTGAAAGGAGAAATACATTCTGTGTTCTCACCCTCTGTGGAAGCTGAAACCCTTTGGCCAGGTTTCCCCTATTTCACTCATTGTATTCATTTCTTGGATAATTTTTCAGTGACAGCCCTGTGAGTGCCTTGGCTCTTTGTGGGAAATGAGGATTTGGGATTAGATGAACATTGAAAAGGAGCAAAAGAAAGAGAAAGAAACAAGAAGAAAGAAGAAATCTCTCACCACAGGGACCCCGTGCTCAAGTTACGTGTCATAAATTGTTGTGCCACATGGATTTATCTCTGATACAGGCAATATACAGCTTATGGATAAACAGGGAAATGCGGAATTAGGGGAAGGCTGAACTCCTGCAGGTCACCACTGCTGCCAGGGCTGTTCCTGCTCCTGGACCCGCTGCAGGGCCTTGCAAAGACTCTTCCCCCTACCACATCCTGCAGACAGGTCCCGCAGCCACTCCTGCTCCACATGCTGCTTGGGAAGCCCTCTGGGAAGCAGCCCTTTTACAGGGCACTGTGTGTGGGGTGTGCTCTAAGCAGGTGCTGTTGTTTCGGGGTTTCACAGAGACCTGAGGTCCTGCACTGTGTCAGAGCTTTGCTGGAGGTGACCCGCAGGAGGAAGGGACTAAACATGGAACAGTGGGTGGAGGAGACATGGGAGAGATGTGGGACGTGCTGGGGTCATGGTGACAGTGATGGAGCTGTCAGCAGTCTCCAGGCTGAAATCCCAACTAAATCACAGAACCACAGACCTTAAAGTCTCATTCCAAACCTCCTGCCATGGGCAGGACACCATGTCACCAAGTGCTGTCCAACCTGTCCTTGAACAATTTCAGGGAAAAGCTCCAAGAATCAAACCTCAGGAACCCTCTGTGAACCTCCTTCCCAGCCAGATAAATGAGCTCCTTGTGACCCTTGTGCTTGGCAGGCTGTGTCCCTGTGGCCACCCCGGGCATGGGAGAGGGCTGGGTCTTCCTGGGATGGGGCTGCACAGATTCCCACTGCCCTCCTCACCATCCTCACCGATCCCACACAGGCAGTGCCGGGATGTTGTGCTGTTGGCTGCCATGCAATCAAGGTGCAGGGGCTGCTTGCCAGGCTCTGCGGGGTGATTGCAGGCAGCCTGGGGTGAGATGGTCACAGAGGGACCCCGGCTCCTCTCCAGGAAGCTTTCCCATGAGTTCCTGAGGAGCAGTGTTCCCAGCGCCGTGCTCTGCGGAGCCGTGGTTGGCGTCACCAGGGCTGTTTGTTTCCCAGCGTGTTATTCACTGACTCCATTCTCCAGCCAAAAGAGCTTTGCAAGTAATAATAAAAAAGGATGAATGGGATGGCATGTCATGATTAACCAGGACTATGAAAGATGGGCAGCACCTGGGCTGCTGGCAGCACAAGCACCTGGCAAACAGGGCTGTGTCCCACATCCCATCCTCTGCTGGAGGGGCCGTCCTGAATCACAGTCATGGAATGGTTTGGGTTGGAAGCGACCTCAAAGCCCATCCAGTGCCACCCCTGCCATGGGCAGGGACACCTTCCACTGTCCCAGGCTGCTCCAAGCCCCGTCCAACCCGGCCTTGGACACTCCCAGGGATGGGCTTCCAGGGATGCCCACAGCTTCTCTGGGCAGCCTGCGGCAGCATCCTGCCACCCTGAACAGAGCATTTGGCACTGACCATCCCCAGCACCGAACAGCCCAGCAAAGCTGGGCTCTCACAGTCTCTCTTGTGTTGTTGTGTTCAGGTTTTTGATCTCCTTCCAGCAGAACCTCCCGGATTTATCCCGGCTCTCCCCACACCTTGCCACGACAGTTGGGATTTGATGCAGTTCTAATCGTTCTGGACTATAAAAAACAAGCCCTGTCTTTCACTAGCATATGGTTCTCCCCGTACAACAACAGACACCAGAACTTTCAATTAAGTTTCTGGAAGCAGTGCTGAAGCACACATGACTCATTTCACAAGTGCACTAACGAGTGAAACGATCCCGCTTTTTGCCAGATCTCCACTCATCAGGAAACAAACAGTATCTGATGTCTTTCTTTCTTTATACACTGACGAAAACAACACCCTTCTCCGTCGCCGCCGAGCCTGGGTAGAGATCGCCCAGCTAAATATTCTAATATTTGATAACAGCCCTGCCAGCATGGAGCTGACTCATTCCATGGCATGTGCTGCTCCCCAAGGATTGGTCTCAGCACAGCGAACAATTAGCTGCTTCATTCATCCCAGCTTGAGAATGGCAGATAGTTACAGGACCACGGGCACGCTCCTGATGGGAGGGATTTATCAACACTCGGAGTTGTTGCTCCTGTAATTAATCTCACGCTATTTCCACACACACTCACTCACCCTCTGCTCCCACTCTGCTCCTGGCTCCCAAACACTTCTTTATGCTCAGAATGCCATAGAAATAATTTTGGTTTCTGGTAAGTGACATGGCAATGATCAGGCAAAATCAAGATGTAATTCAGGGGGCTCTGCTCCCCAGCATTCTTTAAACCTTTTGGGGCAGAGCAGAGGGGTCCAGCCCCAGCCCCAGCCCCCTGTGACAGCGATGTCACACCCCCCTCCACGTGCCTGGCCCTGCAGCAGCCCAGGAACACACTCTGCTCCAGCCCAAGGGACCTGCTGGCTCTTGGTGTCTCAGGGCTGCTGCCTCCTGCCTCTGGGGTGGAGTTCAGCATCCCTCTGGGATGTGCTTCCTGTCTGGCTTGGCAATGGGAACCCCTGGCAGTCCAAGCCCTAGCGTGCCCCTCCTGCCTGACACTGCTCAGCAATCAGACACCTGCATCCTCCAGGTCACAGGGAGGAGATGGCAGATACCAGGAAAAGCATCTCCGCATCCCACATCCTTGCGGAGCAGACAGCTCCTGGGATCTTCTGCCTCTAATTTTCTCCCTTCCAAGTCCCCAGACTCCAACTGGAGATTTATTTTATTGGCTGTTCATTGCTACAGTTATGGCCAGTGTGAGGATGGTGTCCTCAGCACAACTGAACACAGCAGAGTTCAGCATCCTCCTCCTTGTAATTACTGCCCAAAAACTCGCCATGGAAACCAGGAGAAAGGGGGGATGCTCAGGAAGGGATGGGAAAGTCCACCCCCAGCATCCCCAGGAATCACCCCAGTGGCTCCAGGGTCTGTCAGGCTGTGAGGAGCCATCCTGTGCCTGCAGAGGGCTGGAACTGCCACCCCACTGCCAGGCTGGGCTGGCCATCCTCCTGGGACAGGGCAAACGTGTCCCCACAGCTGCCATTACTGCTTTTGGGCCACACCCCGACCCCACGGAGGTGCTGCCGCCAGGGATGGAGCAGGGACACCTCTCACATCTCTATGGACACCATGATGCCACCACAGAGCACATCCACATATCACAGAACCCCAGGACGGTTTGGGTTGGAAGGGGCACTAAGGCTCATCTCATTCCAACACCCTGCCATGGGCAGGGACATCTTCCCTCAGGTGTCCAGCGCTGCCCCTGAGGGCACAGCCTGAGCCTGGCCTGGGCTGTCACAGCTCTGCTGTGCTCTCATCCCTTCACTGGTGGCTCTGCTTGTGGCCCACCCTGCTCTGCTCCCCCTGCAGCAGATCCACCAGCCCCTGGTTGCACAGGCAGAGATCCCTGATATCCACACTCCTCATCAACCATGCCAGCCAGGAGGGACAGGTGTCCCAGCAACCTCCCAGCTGTGGCGCATCCATCCCAGCTTCCAGCACATCCTGATGTGTGCCAGGAGCAGCGGCCTGGACAGGCACCAACCATTTGTGCTTCCCCATTTCCCAGGTGCCACAGCCCTTGAGGCTGGGACTGACGTGCTGTGGCCTTGGTGCCCTGTGGCCTTGGTGCCAGGTGCCATCAGTGCCTGGTGCCATCAGTGCCCGGTGCCATCACTCCATAGTTCTCGCAGTTTCTCTCCACTGGCTGGACACAAACACGGGGCAGGGGACACCTCAGGACAGGATTGCTGGGGCAGTTTTCCAGTTGTTACTGTCACCCTCACCTTTGTTGTTCCAGTGAGAACTAAGTCAAGTTCATGGATTCTTTGTAGGAGCTGGGGAGATTCTTCATGGAAAGGGAGGCCAGGCATTGGAATGGGCTGCCCAGGGCAGGGCTGGAGTCACTGTCTCTGGGGGGTTTAACAGATGTGTGGATGGGGCACTTGGGGATATGGGTCAGTGGTGGGCTTGGCAGTGCTGGGTGATGGTTGTACTCGATGATCTTAGAGGGCTTTTCCACTCCTAATGATTCCATGATTCTGTGAGATGTTTTTGTAAGAGCTGTCCAGTCATGTCCCCACCGCATTCAGCATTCAGCCCCCTCCTCCCAGAGCCACCACCACCCTCCTGGAGCTCGGGAGTTGGGACAAGGACCTTCTGCCTGCCCCACCAGCTGCCAAACCAAACCAGCTCCCTCTGCCCCTCTCAGCACTGCCCCAGGGAATCTGCTCCAGTGCAGGAGGGAAGAATCACAGAATCACAAACTCACAGAAACTCCTGAGCTGGAAGGGACCCATAAGGGTCATTGAGTCCAGCTCCTGGCCCTGCACAGGACACCCCCAGGACTCACATGAAACGATTCAGCTGCTGAGAGCTCTCCTGGGCCAGGGTGAGGAGCTGAGGTTTGGTGCTTGGCTGGAGCAGAGCAGAGCCCAGACAGTGCCCCTGCTCAGACCCCGAGTGCCAAACCCGCTGCCAGGTCCCACTCTCCTCCCCTGCACAGCAGAACCAGGGACCATTAGCACTGGATGAATGGGAAAGAATTGAAATCAGCTTGGAGACAATCCCCAGGCCGGAGCAGAGGCAGAATTAACCAGCTTATTATTTTTATTTAATGCCCGCATTGTGCCCCCAGATGAATAATTGGTGTGTGGGGCTCTGCGTGCAGGGCTGTTATGAAGTTTAATTCATTAGCGCTTATAAAGTGCCTCGAACTCTGGAGATGAAAGGTGTCCTCAGAGCGCCAGGAGCTGTTCCAGCTCCAGCACTGCGGATCTTTAATAAGGATATTGAACGACTCCTCTGAGCCAGCACATTGCATTTTAACTTCTTTATGGCTGTTTTTACAAGCAGGATCCTAGAGAGCCAAAAAAAAAGTAGAAAGAGAAAGCCCCATCACAGTGCACAGAGCTGGCTCTGCACAGCCACGGACCGGCGTGTGCCACCCTCAGCCCTGCCCTGGGGGACAGTCCCAGGGCTCTGTTCCCATCACCAGCCCCTCCACGGGGACTGGGAGCTGTGACAGCTCTGGGGGTGTCACTGGATGGGCGCTGAGTGAGGAAGGTCTGGAGGAAGTTGGGGGATGCTTGTCTGGTTTGTCTGCAGGGTCACAGCCCAGGGGCCTGGCCTGTGCTCCATGTCCTGAGTTTGGTGATGCAGGGGGAGGTAGTAGGGGCCACCTGGCCATCCCTGCCACCCATCCCTCCATCCATCCATCCCTCCATCCATCCATCCATCCATCCATCCATCCATCCATCCATCCATCCCTGCCCTCCTGCTCTGACCTCCTCTGGCACAGCCTGACACCTGGGGGAGTGGAAGATGCCTGATTTTCATAGAATCACAGAGTCATGGAATGATTCAGGGAAGGGGCCCTAAAGCCCATCCAGTGCCACCCCTGCCATGGGCAGGGACACCTTCCACTGTCCCAGGCTGCTCCAAGCCCCGTCCAGCCTGGCCTTGGACACTGCCAGGGATCCAGGGGCAGCCACAGCTTCTCTGGGCACCCT
Organism: Dicrurus megarhynchus; assembly: GCA_013399195.1. NCBI lineage: Eukaryota > Metazoa > Chordata > Aves > Passeriformes > Dicruridae > Dicrurus > Dicrurus megarhynchus. The sequence goes on along the minus strand of VXAD01004721.1, from coordinate 230,108 downwards.
GTGCCAGGGCCTCCCCACCCTCCCAGGGAACAATTCCTTCCCAATATCCCATCCATTCCTGCCCTGTGGCAGTGGGAAGCCACTCGCCCTTGTCCTGTCCCTCCAGGCCCTTGTCCAAAATCCCTCTCCAGCTCTCTTGGGGCCCCTTTAGGCACTGGAAGGGGCTCTAGGGTCTCCTGGATCCTTCTCCCCTGCAGGTGAACACCCCCAGCTCTCCCAGCCTGGCTCCTGGCGGTGTTTCCTGACAGCCCCATTTTTCTGCTCTGTGCAGCCACTTGCTCTGTGGCAAAACCACTGCACTCAGCCAGACTCTGCCAAGGTCAGGAACACGGATCCTTTGGAACACTTGCTTGTTCCACATCCATCTTCCTGCAGCTACTGCTGCTCAGTTATCTAGCAAGGAACCCCAGCTGTGAGTGCACAGAAAACCTTTCCCTGCCTTAGCCAGGTGGGAAGAGCTTTCCTTGTCTGAAGTGCCACCTATGGCATCTCCAATTGCTGCTGCATTTCCCACTAGCTGCAATAAGCTTGGGAAAGAATCCTTTTAAAATATCCCCTGGGGAGGAGAGCGAAAAGCACCAAGGAAGGATGCAGGACATGGCCAAGAAGGCAGCAACTTCTTCCCTTGAAGGAAAAATGGACCTGCAGAAGTGAAGGCCATGACCTCCTCATCTGCCTTCCACTCATTCTTTTCCTAATGCTGCTGCAACCAGCAGAACCCTCCTGTTGCCCTGGGAGCCTGCGTTCCCGGACGGCTCCGTACAGCACACGGAGTGCAGGGAGTATCTCCTGCCTCAGAACACTGGGAACAAGCCATGGCCCTGCCCCAGCTCAGAGGAGAGGAGGACTCATTGTTTGCTTTAATTATCCCAAAGCCTCTTTACTTGGAAGAAAATAAAATATTTATCAGGGACTTGTGGCTCTGGCAAAGGAGATTATACTCAAATTAAATTTTTAGATGCCTGTAAAATTTAATTGGCCTTAGTGCAGGGCAGTTCCTGTCTCTGAGAACAAGGAGGGTTTCTCTGACCAGCACTCAGCCTTTGGAGAGCTGTCCCTTTCAGCATTCCCAGTGCTGCCCAGGAGTCAGCTCAGGCTGCTGTGCCTGTGCCACCAGCTGCAGGCCAGCCTGGCAGCCCCTTCCCCATGTCCCGGGAGCAGTTGGCAGCTGTGGCAAAGAGATGTTGATGTGTGTGGGAGAAGATGGAGCTGCCCAGCCCAGTTGCCCAGCCCATCCCCAGCTCCTCTCCCATCACCTGATGGATGTGGAAGGTTCTCATGTGCCTCTGGAGGAGCCTGACCTGAGAGATGTTCCTGACTACTCTGAGGTTTTTCCATGGACAGCCTTTGGTCCTCTCCTAGTCCCCATTCCCTACTGAAATCCATCCTATCCTCAAGCCTGAGCCCGGCTTGGCCCTGCCCTGGCAGTGTCCTTCCTGCACAGGTGTCCAGGGTGATGTCCCTTCTGGGCAGAGGAGCCTTCTCCAGACATCTGGAGAACCACATGGCCTGTGATGGGATGCTGTGGTGCCACCATGGTGAGGGGACAAGCACAGGCACCTGCTGGGAAGGGGCCCAGGGGCACAGGTCGGATTATAATGACTGAACCGCCTGTTATCCCACAGCAGCCTTGCAGAAAATCCCTTTTCCTATGTGGAGTGATGAGCTCCAGCTCTTCACTCCTGGGAGTGATGCTTTACATCCAAAAAAAGCCAAGGATGGTGAAACTGTGCTGCCAAAGGATGGAGAGCCACTGTCCCACTCGGGATGCTCCCGACAGACAGCAGATCTGTCCCTGTGCTGGGAATCCAGCTCTCCAGCCTCCTGCTCCTTGCCCTCACACTGTGCTTTTCCCATTGTTGCTGACAGCTTTGCCAGAGCTTGGAAAACAGGATTTCATTTTGCTCTTATCCCCGGAGCAGAAATGCACAAGCGCCAGGGAAAGAAATCTAAACCACAACCTGGAAATCCAGAGGGAGTCGGGTCTGGCATGGCGGGGATCACCCAGAAGCCTCACTGCCAAGTGAAATCCTACACTGAGATCAGAACCAGGGAGTTTGAAAACACATCCTACCCCCTTCGTGCTGCCCTTGGGCTCCCAGCCCCACACATGCTCCCCCAGCTCCGCTGCCTTCCTAGTAGTTCAATGGTTTCCTTTTCCAGCCAGCCCTGTCCATGCAGGTTTTTCATTTCAGGATTAATGTCCCCAGCTCCAAAGGCTTCCCAAAGGCTTTCACAGCCATCAAGGGGGTAACCCTTCCCTCTCCGGTAGGCAGGGACCTCCCCGGCATCACTGAGGGAATTAAACAGAGACATCAAAGGCCCCGTCAGAGCCAGGGGAAGGCACAGACATTCCAAGTGCCAGCAGAGTCTCTGTCAGACTTAAAGAGGATAAATCCTGCAGGGATTTCTCCTTCAAGGAAACGAGGATGGAAGCACGAGGGTTGCAGAGGTCCGAAGAGGCAGAGTGCAGCAGGAGTGAGGTGGGGCTGGGGACACAAAGGACAGCATGAAGTCTGTCCCCACAGACACCCCAGAGCCCCATCCAGCATGGCGGGGACCCTGCCGGCCCCGGGATCAGGCTGAGGCACCCATGGGGGACAGGCTGTGCCTGGTGTCCCCAAGGAGAGCCAGCTCCTGCCCTGGCATCTCACCAGTGCCCTCCTGCATTCAACCCAACCCTCCAATGCCAAACACACTCCATCCCCTTCCCAAACCCACACGTTCCCATTGGATCCATCAGCCCGTGGGTTGAATACACAACACGAGGCTGTGGATCCATGGAGCTGGTGCATTTAGGGAATATAAGCCAGGCAGGCTCCAGGACACAAGGCTGCTGTGACAGGGACACTTTGGAGCACCTCAGATAATTAGCACTTAATTGGCTCCAACACCCTGACAAACTGTCCAAGCCCCACGAGCTGCTCTGTGTGTGTCCCTCGTGTCCCCACCAGCTTGGGCAGCTCAGTCCAGCCCGGGCTGGCTCCAAGGAAGCTGCACAGGGAGCTGCATGGCTAACCTGGCCTCTGCAACCCTCTCCTCATCCTCAGGGGAGGCTCTTCATCTCCATCCTTCCCAGGAGGAACACATGGACATGCCAGGGATGAGAGACAGTGACATGGTGGCATTTCAGGGGACTGAACAACAGAGACCCCTGATAGCTGCTGGGAGTGGAAGGGGATGGGGAGGGATGATGTGGGAGCCCAGGGCTCTGTGGAGTGGGATGGGGGAATGGGAATGGCTGTGGGAGCCCAGGGCACTCAGTGCTGGGGTGGGGGGTACCAAGCCCTTCCTCCAGGCCAGTGGTGAGTCCAGGGCTGCCCCTGCCAGGCTGGGCAGTGCTGTCAGGACTATGAGTGCTAGGCATGGGCACCCTGAACCTTGCCAGAGCCCTGGGACCTGGGGCTGTGACAGGGGCTCAGTGTTAGTGAGCCCTCCCTGTCTGCTGGGAGCTGGGGGACCCTTGGAACAAGGGGTGCTCCCAGCCTGGGACTGAGGCTCCTCAGGCCCCACACACACTGGCCCATGGCTGTCCTGTCCGTGTGATCCACGTCCAGCCCCACTCAGCCAGGGGTGACGCTGCTCACAGAGGGGGGATGGGCCCGGTGGGCTGCAAGGGTGAAGGGAGCATGAAGGGATCCCACAGGATGGGCAGATCCTCCCCAGTCCTGACCCCAGGAAGGGAAGGATGAAGGGTGCTAAAGGATGGAGCGATCCCCCAGAACCCTCTGCAGAGCCTGGACATCCTGCAGGCAACAATCAAGGGACGCCTGAGCTCGCACAGAGGGAAAGGTCAGGACGGAACAAGGAGACATCACGGGAGAAAACAGAATCCTTCAGGACGAGGGACAGGGACACAGGGGGTGCAAACCCCCAGCTCAGCCCCTTCTCCACAGCACCAGCCAAGCTCCCAGACAGCTCCCTGCTCCCCAGGAGCAGATCTGGAGGAACGCACAGCCTGGCAGAATACACGGACAAACCCCTGCAATTATGGATGCAAGAATTGCAGAAACCTTTTTGGTTGATGGGAACCCCCAAATTTCTCCCAAGAGGTCACTCTGGTCATTGCAGCAGCGGTGGGACATGGGATCTGTGCCAGGCAGGGAACTCTGCCAGTTCTGCTGTGGGCACCCCATGAGCACAGGGCACTCAGCTCCACATCCAGCGGAAAACAGCAGCAGCATCTGGAGATGGAATCTAATTTTCCAGGGAAAATAGGAGCCAAATGGAACGTGGTTGCTGTGAGAATGGGCTCACCCCCTGGTGAGCACTCAGTGGGGTCTGCGAGCTCTGTCACACCCCGCAGCTGGGTGATGTCGCTGTGCTTTCCCTCCTGCCACAGCCCCAAGCTGGCAGCGTGTGGCAGGGGCCGGAGCAGGAGTGCAGGGATCAGATCTCTGCCATTCCAGGGAGAGATCACGGACTGCAGAAGGACACAGCAAAGCACTGCTGGCCTCTCACAGTCCTGTCTCCTACAAGCTCTTCTCTTCTCTTCTTCCCCAAGTGCTTCCAAGCAAACTGTCCAAAACTGTGGCTCCAGGATGCTCCAGTTCCCCCCTGAGTCACCCAGCCCGGGGTGTCCAGCACGAGGGAGGAGCCTCTGCTGTGCCCCTGGTGCCAGACACTGCCCAGGGGGCACTGGCACACCCTGGTGACCGCTCAGGTGAGGGACCACCCCAGAGCCACCCGGGGCTGCCTCAAGCCAGGAGGGCATCCCGGGAGATCCAGGCAGGAATTCCCGATGGGTGCACACCAACACTGGCATTCAGGGTCCACACTAAGACCCCCCAGCCAGGGAGGAGGACAGACCCCACACCCAGGCCCCACATCTTCCCTCCCTGTGTCCCTTAACTCTGTCCCAGAGAAGTGGCAGGACATCAAAAAGGAAGTGAAGTCCCTGCAGCAGCTGTGACACCCCAACACCATCAAGTAACGGGGTGTCACCTGCAGGACCACACAGCCTGGGTGACCCTGACCCATAAGTATGGCATGGATGGGGGGTCAGGACCCATATGTGGGGATTTAGGGGGTGTTTAGACACATAAATGGGTATTTGGGCCCCATAAAGGGGGTTTGGGGAGCTGTTTGTGTTCATACATGGGGGTCAGGGAGGATTGGGATCCATAAGTGGGGAGTTGAGGAGTGTTTGGATCCTTAGATGGGGGTTTGAACCTCACAGATGGGGGTCAGGGGTGCGTTGGGCCCCACAGATTGGGCCTGGGAGGTGTTTGGACCCACAGATGTGAGGTTAAGAGGGAGCAAGGACACATAGATTGGGGTCAGGGGAGCATTGGGCTCCATAGGTGTGGGGTTGAGGGGTGCAGGGGCCCATAAGTGAGGGTTTAAGGGACACCAGATGGGGGGCAGAGGGGTTTTGTGACTCATTTCTAGGGGTCACGGTGCACTTGGAGGGCACAAGGGCCATAGCCAGGCTTGGGGGCAGTTTTGGGGTGGGGCCTGGTGTGGGGCAGGGGCCACCCCAGGAATGCTGTGGGGCATTTGGGGCACATGTGGAGCAGGCAGTGACATCTCCCTGTCCAGCTGGTCACGGAGCACTGTCTGGGCCCAGCCCCTGAGGGTTAGTGACAGGGACAGAGCTGTGGGGTGCCCCAGGATGCCCCAGTGCTCCAGGAGCTGCTGCAGGAGGTGGACACTGAGCCGTGCACGGCTGGTGCCGGAGCAACCGTGGAGAGCTGAAAGCATCCGTGTGGGAAGGCGGCACAGAAAGGATTACAGGTGGGAGCCCAGAACAATCCTTCACTGGACAAAACAGCTCCTAATCCTATTTTTATGCCGTGGTAGGAGCGTGCCCTACAATTCCCAGGGAGGCTCTTACAGGGAGAGAGACATCAGGCACGGAGAAGGAAAAAGCCATCCCGAGCCCCGCAGCTGGAGGGAGGCAGGGCTGGGAGGATGAGTTACGGGCAGAGACTGAGGGAATTTAATTTGTGTGGCCTGGAAAGGCAGTGCTGGAGGGGGAACAGGATCACACTGTATAAATATCTAAAGGGCAGTTGTGTGAGGAAGGGGAAAAAAGTGACGCATGCGGCAGCCGTGGGAGGGATGTGATGGTCCGAGCCGGGAACGCTTCCCGAGGGAGCAGCGCTGGTGGGCAGCGAGCAGGGAGAGTGCCAGAGCCTGCCTGGGCTTCCAGGGCAGGAGCAGGTGGGATCAGCAAGGAGCAGCCAGTCACGAGCAGTTGGTGGCCCTGACATGGCTGGGAGGCTGTGGTGGCACTGTGCCCACAGCCCCCAGCAGTGACCAGTGGTGACCAGACCTGTGAGGTGCTGTTCCCGCTGGCTCAGCACAGAGCTCCAGGTGCCCTGGCAGAGCCTGACCTCTCCATTCCCTCTGCCACCACAGCTTCCCAAAGGATGGAATCATCAAGGCTGGAGAAGCCCTCTGAGATCATTGAATTCAACCCTTACCCCAGCACTGCCAGTGCCACCACTAATCCCCGTCCCCAAGCACCACATCCACGCGGTTTTTGAACGTTTCCAGGGATGGTGACTCCACCACTCCCCTGGGCAGCTGTGCCAGTGCCTTTCCATGAAGAAATTTTCCCTAATATCCAATCCAAACCTTCCCTTGCACAGCCTGAGGACCGAGGCATTGAAAACCCGAATCCTTTCTAGCATGGAAATTCCCTGCAGAATTCCAGCCTGAGGCTGACCTGCTTCCCCTTGGCCATGAGGAACCTGCCCAGGCTGTTTTTGTGTGTCCTTGGAGCACACCCCCCAGGCTGGGCTGTGTGGGACGAGCAGAAACCACGGCGGTGCCAGAATGGAGCGCGCTCCATCCCTGTCTGTGTTCCTGCCCCTCTCCCCGCTCTTCCCTGAAAACTCGAGCTGCTTTTTACAATCACATTTGCTTCTTCTTCTTCAAAATAAAAAAAAAAAAAGGTTTTTCTCTCTGCCATTGCCATGTGCAAACCCACACAAACACCAGGAAAAGCCGGCTCCGGCTCCGCAGAGCCCGCGCCCGCAGAGCCCCTGTCACACAGGCAGAGCCGGAAAAGAGGAGAAAAATAGATTTTCCCTTCAGCCCTTCCAGACACATGACTGAGACTTATTATAGCAATAACAGGCACAGGGGGTTCGCAGAGGCCGTCCCTGCGTGTTCCCCCCCTCACTGATGAGTCCCTTCCTCCCCAGGGAAAGTGGGGCAGGTTCTGTGCCAGCTGCCCCCAGAGCCCAGCAGTGCTCGGGAAGGATTCCCAGGGGAAGGAATCCCTCAGACTGGGGCTCCAGCGGGAAGGGAGCCACGGAGCAGAGCGTGGGGAGATGGTGCTCCTGATGAGGATGGTGGGGGTTGTTCAGCTGGAGAAGGGAAGAATCCAGGGAGAACTCAGAGCCCCTGCCAGGGCCTAAAGGGGCTCCAAGAGAGCTGGAGAGGGACTTGGGACAAAGGTCCTGGAGGGACAGGACACAGGGAATGGCTTCCCACTGCCAGAGGGCAGGGATGGATGGGATATTGGGAAGGAATTGTTCCCTGGGAGGGTGGGGAGGTCCTGGCACAGGGTGCCCAGAGAAGCTGTGGCTGCCCCTGGATCCCTGGCAGTGTCCAAGGCCAGGCTGGATGGGGCTTGGAGCAGCCTGGGACAGTGGAAGGTGTCCCTGCCCCTGGCAGGGGGTGGCATTGGATGGGCTTTAAGGTCCTTTAAACCCAAAATGTTTTCGGATTTACTAAGGATTCCCAGCTGTTTACCTGGCTCTGAGCCTGGTGCACGTTCCTGACCTCCCCAGTTTGCAACAACACAGCACAAACCACAGAATCTGTGTGCTGGTGCTGGCAGCTCTTCCTCCTCCTCCCCCTCCTTCTCCTCCTCCTCCCCTTCCTTCTCCTTCTCCTTCTCCTTCTCCTTCTCCTTCTCCTTCTCCTTCTCCTTCTCCTTCTCCTTCTCCTTCTCCTTCTCCTTCCCCTCTTCCTCCTCCATCCCCATCCCCCATCCCAGCCTGGGGGACCATGGCCACACCGCCAGAGGCAGGAGCTTCAGCAGATCAGCCTTTGGGATGATTATCCCTGTATCCACTTATCTCCAAAGGTTTTGAAACACGAGCACGTCTGGATGTGCACATTTCTGAGTGCATCCATAATTGCCCAGGTTCCTGGGAGGAGGGGACACTGGAACTGCTGCCCAGCCAGCTGTGGGTCGCCATGGAGACCACATCTGTCTCTCACTTCTTCCCAGGCCTGGGAAACAACCCAGCTCACCCAGCCCTTCCCCACCGGGGTGTGTGCCCACCCCGGATTTTGCTCTGCCCCCTGCTCAGATGCCAGTGTACCCCCAAAGAGCAGCCGGGGCCGGCTCCTTTTCCAGCAGCCAGGGAAGGGGGAGCACCCCTGTGCCTGGGCACGGCAGACAGCTCACAGCCCACTGCTAAAGAGAACAGCAGTGACAACAAAAAGACACGGGGCAGGTGTCACTCCTCATTTAATCCCAACAGATCCATTCCAGCAGAGTGGTGGATAATGCAGCTGGGAATGTCTGTCTGAGTGCCTGGGCTCCCACCACCCCTGTGGCCCCAGGACTCAGAGCTGTGCCCCGCACTGCCCTCACTGCCCTGCCCTCACTGGGCTCCTGGGAACAGAGCCAGGGCAGCATCCGCTGGGCACCACGGAACCATGGGATCCCAGAATGGTTTGGGTGGGAAGGGATCTTAAAAATCATCTCGTTCCACCCCCTGCCACAGGCAGGGACACCTTCCACTATCCCACGGTGCTCCAAGCCCCATCCACCCTGGCCTTGGACACTTCCAGGGATCCAGGGGCAGCCACAGCTGCTCTGGGCACCCCGCGCCAGGGCCTCACCAGCCAGGCCCAGCTCCTGCCCTGCCCAGGGCACCCAGCCCTGCTCAGCACATCCCTGCAGGGCTGGTGGGAGGCCACAGGCCTGACCAGGTGACTGGAGGCTGTTCCAAGGTCACTGCAGAGGGTGTAAGGGCATGGGAAAATGCGGCCCCAGAGTCTGATCCACCCATGGGGATCGGTTGGACCCACAATGTTTTTCTTGGTTGCACAGGAAGGGCTTCACCACCTCATTCCCAGAGCCAGGTTACTCTGAGTCCCTCACTAAGGAGCCAGGCTGGGAGAGCTGAGGGTGTTCAGCCTGGGAAACAGAAGGATCCAGGGAGACCTCAGAGCCACTGCCAGGGCCTAAAGGGGCTCCAAGAGAGCTGGAGAGGGACTTGGGACAAAGGGCCTGGAGGGACAGGACACAGGGAAGGGCTTCCCACTGCCAGAGGGCAGGGATGGATGGGATATTGGGAAGGAATTGTTCCCTGGGAGGGTGGGGAGGCCCTGGCACAGGGTGCCCAGAGAAGCTGTGGCTGCCCCTGGATCCCTGGCAGTGTCCAAGGCCAGGCTGGATGGGGCTTGGAGCAGCCTGGGACAGTGGAAGGTGTCCCTGCCCATGGCAGGGGTGGGATGGGATGGTCTGTAATGTCCCTTCCAAGCCAAACCATTTGGGGATTCCATAACTCCATGATTCTCCATTTCCCTTTATCACTTTTCTGCAACTTTAACTCTTTCAGCCAACCTGAAAAAAGGGGAGCGAGTGACCCCCAGGTGTCTGCAGCCCCCTGTGCTGTGCCGGGAGTGTGGGGAGCAGGTCCCAGGGGCTGTGGGTGCGTCTGCTGCTCACCCAGGGCAGCTGTGGGAGATGGGGCCATGCCTGGTGGGACTGGGACATTCCCAGTGGCCAGGAGCCAGCAGTGCAGGGCAGAGGGCAGGGGCCAGGCAGGGTCACCCTGGGGGTGAAGAGGTGTGTGGATGCTCAGAGGTGTCCCACTGTACAGGGGAGGTGCAGGACAAAGGGATCAGCCCCAGCAGCCCTTCCAGGGGGTTTTTCTCCAGGGCAGCTGCCCAGGCCTCCCCAGCAGACATCAGCCCAGAGGAGCAGCCTTGGCTCCTCCCAGACTGGGGCTGTAGCTGAATCCCTGCCCAGCTGCCTCCTGGATCAGGAATGATTTATCCTGGTCTCAAGCCTGTCCTGAGGCACAAGCAAAGCCCTTTGGTGTGCCTGGCAGAGGTTCCTCAGCCAGGGACATGCAAAACTGGCCAAGATCCGAATCCTCCCCTTCCAGCCCAGCCTGGCTTTGGTTCCTGGCAGGGATTCAGCCCCAGCCCTAGAGGAGCCTTCTGAGCATATCCTGGGATCCTCTGCACAGAGCACCCCAAGGTGCTGGTGGGGGGTGCTGGGCCCTGATGAGGTGTTCCCAGGCCATGGGATGTGGTCAGAGCAGTGCTGGGCATGGGACTGCTCCTGGCCAGCACATCCCACCCGCATGTCACCGTGGAGCAGTGGGAAAGAAACGAGCTCCAGGAGGGATCCAGGCACAGAGCTCCGTGTCAGCCTGCCCTGGCCCGTGGCAGTGAGCCCTGAGGAGCTGCGGGGCTGGGCTGGGCCAGGACGGCCCTGAAGGCCTGCACCAGACGCTGGGTCTGGATCAGGACCATGCAAGAAGCTCCAGCTCTTCCCTGCAATGAAGGATGCAGCCTTTGTCACCCTCAGGTGACAAGGAGGAGCCCTTTCAGGCAGGCCTTTCTCCAGGGCAGGACTGTCCTGCTCACAGCTCCTGTCAAGACCAGGAAGTGCTGCTCCCAGGGGCTGCCAGGCACTGAACAGGGGGAACAGCCTGTCCCCAGCCTGTCCTCAGCACGTCCCTGCACACCAGCGCTCAGCCTGAGCAGGGGAGACATCAGCTCCCACCTCCTAACTGGGCCAGAGGGATCTGTTCTTTTCCCACCTTAATTTCTTTCCCTGGTTGTGTCCACAGCTCCGGGACCCTCTGCCACCCCGTGTCCCGTGTTCCCAAGGCCAGGCCCCGCTGCTCCAGAGCCGGAGGTGAGCGGTGAGGGCGGCGCAGAGCGCTAGCCAGGAAGGGCTGTTTAAGCAGTTAATTAGATCCCAGGAAACCTCCTGGACGGCGAAGCTCCAGCCCTGCCGCCCCCTCAAGACACTGTCCATGCCTGGATTGCTGCCTGATTCTCATCTACATAATTCACCCTAATCCTTCGGAGTGGCTCTGGTGGGGCTCAGCTCACGGCTCACTGGGTTTGATCCCCACTCCAGCGGTGCTAACAAGGCCGATGGCTCAGAGCAGGGACACATGGATGGCTCCCGGGCACGGAGTCCCCATTAATCCCGCCATATGTTTCCAAGCCGCTCTCCTCTTCCACCCTCACCCCAGTGCAGCACTGGGGGACACTGAAACCCACAGGAGGAAGAGGAGGGGAGGAAGGCTGTCCCCTGGGGTGGGTGGGCTCACAGCCCTGTGTCCCCTCAGGTCCCAGCTGTGGCCAGGGCAGGGCTTGGCGGGGCTGGGAGGTTTGAGGGGAGCTGGGATTTTGGATGAGGGGAGGGGACAGCTCCCACTCAGACATGTGGCACCTGGTGTCATCTCCAGGGACAGCCCATCTACCCCGATCCAACCCATGGGGACAGGCGGGCACGACCCCAGACACCCCCTCCAAACATCCCAGAGCCGCCCTGTCTGCAGGATGGGGACAGGAGACGCCCCTCGCTGCCACACCTGCAGGATGGGGACAGTCCTGCCCAGGTCCCCACATGTGTCCCCACAAGGCAGGTGGGAGCAGCCCCCCTCTTCTGCCTGCCTTTTCCCTGGTGGGCAGCTGGAGCTGAGCACAGAGCACCCAGCACAGCGTGGGGCAGCGCTGCCATCCCGACACTGCTGCCACTCCCTTGGGCATCCCCCGGCCCTCCAGCTGTGTGATGGAACAGGGGAGATGGGGGGACCCTAAATGCCCCCCAAGTGCCCCTGCACAGCCTGCCAGCCCTGGGTGTTGGGCAGGAGGAGGCAGGAGAGGTTTCAGAGGGGTTTCTGGAGAGCCCAGAACCCTGTCTCGGGATGAGCCCAAGCATCAACAGCCCCCTGTGCCTCCATGCTGGGAAGAGAGCAGTTCAGGAGAGCCAGGCACAGCCACCGCCCTGAAGCCTCCTCAGCTTTAGGGGATGCTGCAAAGGGCTTGAGCCACCAGCCAGGCCCCCCAGTCTCTCGTGCCCCCCAGCCTCGAAGCCTGGTGGTGCCCATGGGAAGCAGCCCCTGCCGTGGCTCCTCGGGGATCTGTGAGCAGGGAAAGGTGCTCCGCAGAGGCACTCAGAGCCCAAATTAGCCACACTGGGCTCAATCTGAGATTCTGACAGCGGATGCCAAATTTATTTCCAAACGCACTGTGGAAATGTCAGCGTGCTGGTCGGAAGGAATCGGGTACATGCTCCCTTTTAAATAGCACCAAGCATATGGGAGGAGGATGATTAGATTGCTTCCAAGCTGCCAAATTTCTTTGCAGCAGTTAAAAATCTTCTCCAAAATGTCCCAGCCCACAGTGTTTCTCAGCACTGAAGTCTGTGCCGAGACTTTGCCATTGACAGTTGTGCTCTGAGCAAGAAAACACAGCCCTACCGTGCAGTCCCAGGGGTCCCAGCTCTCCAAGGCTGGGGGGGTGTTTCTGCCTCCTCTTGGAAACGGGAAAAATTCCTCCCCTCCTGCCACCCTACCCTTGGGGAGGGGGCAGAGTTCCCTGTGTAGAATCAGAATATTTTGGGTTGGGAGGGACCTTAAAGCTTATCTCGTTCCAGCCCCTGCCATGTACACCCAGTACAGAGGGACAAAAGCAGCCCAGCAGCTTCTGGCAAACCAGGAGAGCAGGGAAAGCTCCTTCATCTCCTTGGGCCTCCATGGAAAGGCGTCCTGCAGTGTCCCCAGCAGCTGGGACCCCAGTGCTGCCAGCACGGGTCCCTGCAGGTCCCACTCCGACTCGGCCAGGTGCCAGCACAGGTGACAGCTGGGGAAGGAGCAGTGCACCCTCCACTGCCCAGGACGGGGTCAGGCCTCAGCTGGGTGTGGGGAGAACGAGGGTGGCAGGAGATGGGGCTCCTTGCTCAGCGCTGCAGAAGAGGCAAATGTCCTGTCTTGGCCAGAACACCCAGAGCCCAGCAGGGCCATGGCATTCTCTACAGATCACCCCACGTCCACCCTCAGCTTGGGGGCACACCCAGAGCCCAGCAGTGCCATGGCATTCCCTACAGATCACCCCACGCCCACCCTCAGCTTGGGGGGCAGCAGTGGAAGCCACCACAGCTCACTTTTCCCAGGATCAGCAGCCCGAAGCACTGTGATGTGCCTCATCCCAGCCTCAGGAAAGGGGTGACCTTGGGATGACCCAAACTTTCCCTGCCCCATGCAGGGACTGAGGAGGGCACAAACAGCTGCTCTGGGCCTGGCAGGGGGGTGACACTGAAGCTTCTGCAGGGAGCACAGCATGGTGGCCTTCCCAGGAAAGGATGCGACCAGCACTGGTTTCCAAATGCGGGGATGGTGCCCCCTCCCACCCAGCCTGTGGGAATTCCTGCCAGTCCTGAGTGGAATTCTTGGTCCAGTCAGGACCGGACACACACTGTCCCTCCAAAACCAACCTCTACCAGCCACCCTCACCCTCCCAGCAAGACCTGAGGGGACCAGGAGCCATGTCCTGCCTTTGGATGTGGGATTGACCTGCGACACCTCGGGGTCCTTCCTCCTGCCCAACACTCACCCACTGGATCACAGACCCCAGACTCTCCCTGTCCTTCACCTGTGCTACCTCCCCATAGTGCTCTCCATGCCTAGGGCTCCAAGAAAGGCTCTCCATGATGCCACCCCAGCCAGCCTGTCCCTGCTCAGTGGGCTGAGGGAATCCAGCGTGGGAAGGAGGCAGAAGCCCCAGACCAGTGGGGAGCAGAGCATCACCTCCACGGTCCCTGGGCATAGCTCTATCCTTGGGGCACGGTGCCCAGAGGGTCCCCACGATCCCACCTGGAGGGTGAGGGTGCCAGAACCGGGAACGGCCCAGGACATGCAGCGGGGCAGGGGCAGGAGCATGGAGCCCAGGCGGTGGGAGCACAGCTGCTCCCAGCTCCGCTCCCAGCTCCACTCCCTGCCCACACGCTGCCGCGTGGCGGGTGGGAGGTTTTGCTCTGCATTGCAAATCCCTTCTTGTGTGAGTGCTGCAGTGCTGCTTGGAAGGAAAACAACCCCTCTGGAGTGAGCCCAGGGGTCCGGAGCAGCCCCAGCGCCTTCTCCTGCCCCAGGCAGGCCCTGGTACCGTTCCCAGGGTGCCTGGCTTGGGAGATAAAGCCAAAGCTTCCCTGGCAGGCAGCCTGGCTGGAAGCAGCACCAGCCATTCCCATTTCCCTGTGCTTGTCTCTGGCACAGACAGCCCCAGCTGAGCTCTCCCTCCAGACCTGGGAAGTGGGAGGAGGAGGCAGAGGGAAGAAGGCTCCCTGGTCTGCAGCGGCTGGCTGGAAGCAGGACAAGGGCTTGGGGAACAGGGGGAGCATCCCTGGGAGCGTGGGCCAGGTGTTGCGGGGGTGTCAGGGCCATGCGGATGTGGATCCAGGACGGCGGGGAGCTGGATTGGGGTGGGGGGATCTGTTCCATTTTGGCATCTGCTGTCGGGCAAGCTGATCACCTGCACCTGGGCAGGGGTTGTGCTGAGCCCCAGGAACAGGGCTGCCCTTTCCCAGAGCTGTGATTCCATGCTGGAAACCGTCTGCTGCCAATCCCAGCCTATTGATGCATCCCCACACTGCCAGCCCCTGGCAGCTCATTCTCCTCCCAGACACAGCTGGGCTGGGGAGATCTTCCCAGAATCCACAGAAAAACAACCCCCATGTCTGCTGGTGCACAAGATCACTCATTGCCAGGGTTTTGGGAGCCACCTGAATGTTTGTCACAACTCTCCGGGGAGACAGAGACTGGATTTGTGCTCCTTAGGGACTAGTGGATGGAGGAATCCAGGGACAGTGTCCCAGGGTCCTTTCAGGGGACAAATCTTTGGGAGGTCAGCTCATGGCAGGAGCACTGTGGAGCCCAGATTCAGTGAATGTGCAGGGAGCCCCTCAGGAGGAGGACGTCTGCCCCTAAAATCCATGGCTCTCCCTGCTCTGGGCACTGGGACACCAAGCAAAGGGAATGCAGGGCGGGAGGGGGTGGCTCTCACAAGGGACAGAAAATTCCTGTAGGCTTGGCCCAGCTCACCCATTCCTAGTGGGAATGTCCATGCTGATGAGAGCTGAGGAGGAGGAAGAATAAAACACCAAACCCTAAAAACAAGGGACAGCAACCCCTGGTAGCAGAGCCATGTCTGGGGCGGGGTCCTGGGGGAGGATTCTAGGCACCAAAGCTCCTGGGAAGAAGCACTGAGGGATGTGTGGGGTCGGGATCCACCTGCCCCCAGTGCACCCTGCAGGTCTGGCTCTGTCTGCCCCATCCTCCTCACCAGAGCACCCACCACCTCACCTCTCTGGATTCAGGCAGCTCTTTGGTACAAATCCCTCCATCCATCCATCCATCCATCCATGCACGCATGCATCCATCCATCCATCCATCCATCCATCCATCCATCCATCCCTCCATCTATCCATCCCTCTATCCATCCATGCATCCATTCATCCCTGCCTGCCTCTGTCCACCAGCCATCCCTCTGCCCACAGTTTCCTCTTTTATCTCCACACAACCCAAATCCATCGCCTGTCTGGACTGCTTTTTATCCCAGTGAATCTCCATGTATCCACTCCAGTGTGCCTGGGGGTTCTCCCCAGGGAAGAAGGTGTGTGACTCCTGCTTTGGGTTGAGCCAGAGGATGGATCTGCAGAGCTTTGCTTGGACTGACGCTGCTTTGAAAACGTGGCCCAGGGCAACAGACACCAACGCTTAACATCCATCCTTGGCCTTACCCAGTCTCCAAACCAGGAAATGCCACCATTTGTACGCAGGGGGTGGCACAGGCAGGGCAGGAGCACGTGCCAAGCACGCAACCTTGGCCTGACCCTTGAGCAACACAAGCAATGACATCTCAGGGCTCTCGTACTCTCACATCCCAGTGGAGAGGGATCACCGCTCTCCTGGCCAGGAGCAACAGGAGAGGATGAAAGGCATTGAAGAGAGAGCTTGGGGGGCACAGAGGAGAGAGGATGGGGGGCACTGGGGGGACAAGCAAGAGAGGATGGGCACACACATGCTGGAGGCATATGTGGAATTTTTTTCCTCACCCTTTCCTTACAGGATAGAGAACGGGGAGAAAAAAGAAGGGAAAAAATAGCAAAATAAAGCAAACCCAACAACTCCAATTTCTCTCTTAATGAATAAATGAAACGCATCCCAAGAGGCAATTAAGCGCTTCGAACCAAACATGTGTCACATACATTTAAAAAAACAACCCAGAGAGAAATCCAGCAGCTGCAGTGAAAGGAAGGAGGCAGCTGATGACTGCTGGGGGCAGGGAACTGGGGCTGCTGCTCCCACTGTGGCATTCAGGTCCCCTGGGAGAGGGGAGTCCCACCAAGTGGGCGTGGGGACCCCCCAATGCCCAGGGGCATTCCCAAAGATTTCTCCCACCCTAAGGACATCACTGTGCCCTGCGAACCATTCACCTTTGTGCCCCATGGGGACTGGGACCATGTGCTCCCAGGTCTCCCTTCTCAAATCCAAAAGCAAGTTTTGTCTCACCCTCCCTCCTGACGTCACCTCCAGGGAACACCCAAACCCACCCGACCTCCTGTCCCTTGTCCCTGTCCCTGGTGCTGCCTGGAGTGTGGCTGTGTCTCAGCCTTCACCAGGCACTGCCCAGCTGACACTGGTGGCCTTTGCTGCTGGGAGGAGGAGGAGGGCTGAGGAAGGGCTTCCCTGCAGTACAGAGGGGCTGCAACTGGGTTGGGCAGGACCTGAATTCTCACCCCAGCACAGCAGCCACCCCAGGGGCACAGTCCATCGCCCATGGGTGGATGCCTGACCTCCATCCTCATCCCTGAATGTCCTTCACATCCCTGCACCACTGCCAGAGCCTCGATGTTGGGGAGAGCCCTCCAGAATCCAGCCTGCAGAGATCCAGGGGCCCCTTCTTCCACAACGGCCCCAGAAGGCTACAAAGACCCTCTTTTATTGGCCCAAAGGGGGTCAAAAAGATCAGCTTGGCTAAAACCCCCCATGGATTTTCCTGTGACACAACTCACAGCAGCAGCTGCGCCGAGGAAGCCCTGTGTTTGAGGGCCCTGAGCTCCCAGCACTCTGAGCTCTTTGGAGAAGCAGTGTTTTACTCCTGGGTGGTGGCACAGCAGGGCAGGGCACCCACAGCAGCCCCTGCACCCCTCCCACCCTTCAGGGTTCCACAGCTGCTGATAGGCTGTGAAGGAAAAACCCCCAACACACTTCGGATGCTCACTGGGTTTTCTGACCATCTCCCTTTGGGAGGCCAGACCCAGACCCTTTGAGTGTTTGGGTCTGGCTGGGCTGAGGGAGCCGGTGTCACATTCTGAAACACACCAGGAAATCTCTCCTGATGTGGGAAATCCATGGGATTTACTCCCCTGTAGGTCTGCCCTGCCTGCTCACCCTGCCTGCTGCTTCCAGAACACATCCCTTCCCCACGGACCGGCAGCTGCAGCAACGCTGCCCAGATGCAGAGCCCTGCCCTTGGCACAGCTCGCGCCTCTCCCTGAGGGAGGAATTCAGGCTGCCCATGGGCTGCCATGTTCCCTGCCTCCTTCTCTGGCTTGACAGAGTGCTCCAGCCTCTGCATCCCGCTCGTGCCCACCTTGCCCACAGCAAGCCCAGACCTTGGGGGGCACATCCCAAGCTGAGGGTGGGGAGCAGAGAGCAAACCAAGGCAAGGGGCAGCCCCACGGCTCCCAAGGAGCCTATGGCATGGGGGTGTGGGTCTGCTCCCCACCTGGCTCATGGCTGGTGCTCCCTGTGGGCTCTGCCCCGGTGCTGCTGGGCTCTGGCATTGCCCACAGCCCTCCCTGCCCCAGGGACAGTGTCCTCCCGTGTCCACAACAGTGTCCTGCAGTGTCCATAGCAGTGCCCTCCAGCCACCCTCTGTCCCCACGCTGGGGTGTGGCCAGTACCTCACACCAGCTCAGCCCTGCCCCCCCGAACAGCCCTGTGTCCTGTGTCCCTGCCCTGCCAGCAGTGCCTCTGCTGCCACACAGAGCTCAGCCTCTTCCCACTGGGCAGAGAACAACACCCCACGAGAGGACACCATCCCCAGCACCCACAGCCTCCCTCACCCAAGGAACCCCCGCAGCCACACCGTGTCCCCACCAAAGTGGTGCCCCAAGCACTCACAGTCTGGACGTGGCTCTCCCAGGTGGCACAGCTGCTGCAGGATGCTGCCGTCATCCGCGGGCTGGGGGACGCTGGTGGCCCACGCACCGGCTGTGGCAGAGCCGGGTGGCAGCTTGGTGACCGCGCTCACCGGGGGCCTTGGGCTGAGGAGGGAGGGACAACACACACGTGAGCCCAGGGAGCTGTGGATTCACCCCAGTGCCTTCCCTGGCTCAGAGCAGAGAATTGTTAAGGGTGGAAAAGACCTTTCAGATCCCCAAGTCAACCCAGCACTGCCAATCCCACCACTAAACCATGTCCCGAAGTGCCACATCCACACAGCTTTTGAACACTTCCAGGGATGGTGACTCCACTCCTATCCTGGGCAGCTGTGCCAGTGCCGGACCCCCTTTTCCATGAAGAAATTTTCCCTAATACCCAAACCTAAACCTTCCCTGACACAACTTGGGGCCGTTTCCTCTTGTCCTGTCCCTGTTCCCTGGGAGCAGAGCCCGATCCCCCCGGCTGCCCCCTCCGGTCATGGAGCTGTGCAGAGCCAGAAGGTCTCCCCTGAGCCTCCTTTTCTCCAGGCTGAGCCCCTTTCCCAGCTCCCTCTGCTGCTCCTGCTGCTCCAGCCCTTTCCCAGCTCTGTTCCCTTCCTGTTCCCTTCCAGCCCCTCAATGTTTTTCTTGTTGTGAGGGGCCCAAACCAACCTGGGACCCCACCAAGCTGCTCTCAGCAGTTTGAGCAGAAATGGGGTTCAAGGCTTGAGAAGAGCCAGATGTGCCACCAAGAAGGGCAGGGCACATCCCCGCTGCTCCCTGCCAGCCTGGCTGCTGCAGCAGTGATGGGCACATCTGTCCTCCCCATGCACTTCCCGAAGAGCAGCTTACACACGGATCAGATTAGGGGAAGAAAACTGCATTGCAATAAATCCAGGGAGGGAACTGGCTGCCGGGGCTTTAATCGGAGAGGAGCCTTCAAGATAAGAGCATTAAGTGGGGATGAAGCAGCCTTGGTGCAGGGATGGTCCGAGCTGGTCCCTGTCTGGGATTTGGCAGAGGGAGCTGGCTGTGCCGTGCCTGGCACCTGGGAGCAGCTCCACACGTCCTGCACACCCGAGCAGGCTCTCCATGGCTGCAGGACAGGGCACAGCACACAGAGCATCGCTCCAAAAGTTCTCATCTCATAACAGGAGCCTGGAGTTCCAAGCGGGACAGACAGCACAGTGCTCAGTGGGAGATCTTGGAGTAAGGTGGGATCTGTCCCACAGCCCCATCTCCAGCCAGTGAGGGGATCCGGCCCCTCCCAGCTCCCACTGCACCTCAGCCCCAGGCAGCCACTGGACTCCCTTCTCTGGGAAGTCCCTCTCCTGCCTCTGGACTGTGGGCCGAGAGGCACAGAGCACTCTGCAGGGCTCTGCTCCCCCTCAGAGCCTCGATTTCCCAGCCATCCCCACCTGGGTGACCTCCAGCCCCGGGGGTGGGACAGGAGCTGCTGCAGCAAGGCAGGAAGAAGCTGCCTGCTCTCCAGCTTGCTCCTCTGGGAAGGGCAGGCACCTTTCCTGCCTCGTGTCCCTGTAGAGAGAATCCCCACAGAGCAGTGGGGGAGAGGGGGGAAGGAGAAGTGTCCACCTGCATCCCCAGGGAAGGCTGGAGCAGCTGTGTGTGGGATGGGCAGAGCCACCCGGGATGGGGTCAGTGCTGAGAGCCCAGCAGGAAGGCCCCTCCTGCCAGGGTGACCAGTTTGGCACCAGTGGGGGCTGGTGACAAGGGGACAGTGGCTGGGGTGGCCCCTCCTGTGCTCTGCCGGCTCAGCCAGAGATGGATGGAGCCAGCCCTGCAGCCTGGTGTAAGTAATTGAGAGAAGAACATTTGTAAGGCAAGAGACATATGGATTAAAAAGGTGAAGCCCAAAAAGCAAATGAAAAGAGAATCACTGATGATGGATGGGAAAGCAGTGCCTGAGTCCAGCTTTTCCCTGGATGCACTGGTGAGCAGCAGAAGGGCGAGGAGACCCGAGATCAAACCACGGAAAAAACTGGGCAGCCATGGGGGCTGGGAATCACAGGCAAATAAAGGTTGGAAAATCCCTCTAAGATCATTGAACCCAACCCTTACCCCAGCACTGCCAAACCCACCATTAACCTGTGTCCCCAGGTGCCACATCCACACGTTTTTTGAACACTTCCAGGGATGGTGACTCCACCCCTATCCTGGGCAGCTGTGCCAGTGCCTGACCACCCTTTCCATGAAGAAATTTTCCCTAATATCCAATATAAACCTCCCCTAGCACAATTTGGGGCCATTTCCTCTCGTCCTGTCCCTGTTCCCTGGGAGCAGAGCCCAATCCCCACCTGGCTGCTCCCTCACGTCAGGGGGTTGTGCAGAGCCACAAGGTCTCCCCTGAGCCTCCTTTTCTCCAGGCTGAGCCCCTTTCCCAGCTCCCTCAGCTGCTCCTGCTGCTACAGCCCCTTCCCAGACTCTGTCCCCTTCTCTGGACACAGAGGCTGTGCTCGTGGAGAGGTGCCCAGGTGACACTGCTGCCACCCCACATGGCCCCAGCGGTGCCCCTTCCCCTGCACTGCCAGGCCCTGGCGCTGCCCCTGCAGAGCGCCCCAAACATCTGGTGAGTGTTCCTTGAGGGCACCCAGAGACCGCCCACACACGCCAGAAAGGTCATTACTGCAGTTTGCTTTGCTAATTGCTGCTGATCAGATGCTGCCTTGGCAAGGTGGGAAAGACATTTGGATTGGAAAAAAGTAAATTGAGTTCGTAAGGCAGAAGAATTCACAAATCCTCTGTCTGCACGAGGGGCTGAGCAGACCCAGCCCTGCCCAAGCGGGAGCTGCTCCTCCAGGCAGCCTGGGCAGACCCTTGGGATGGGTCCCCTCCATGGTGGGGGACAGCGGAGGAGCCAAGGTGAGCCCACCTGAGGAGGGCCAGACTTGTCACCCCAGAGCAGCAGAGCAGGACGTCACAGTCCCACCACCCCAACGTCCCTCCGTGACTTTGCCCCTCCCAGCCTCACCACGGCTGTCACTGGAGCCCATCACCAGGCACAAAGTGCTGTGCCACCCTCTGCCCGGATGAGGCCACCACCAGGACACCTCCACACCCTCCCGGCACAGCACAGGGACCATCTTCCCACACTCTGCTGCCTCTTCCTTCAGGATCCAGGCATCTCCAACAGGCTCCAACTCCCGTTCCCTCATCCCCGAACACCAACCAGAGCCTCCCATTCCAGTTGCCTCCCAAATCATTCCCTGCCAGCTCTGAAACTCAGCTGGTCCCGGCAGGTCACTGCTACTTGGACTGCACTGTCCTACTTGGTTTCCTTAAAAAAACAGTTTGTCCCAGTGCCCTGGACACCCCACGTGCCCACAAGACCCCAAAGCATTTTCCAGGAGGTTTTGCAGTCTGAGAACCACAAGCAGATTGATCCCAGTGGGCACTCTGGGAACAGTGGCATGAGGCTGGCCCGGGGCTGTCCCCACACACACTTTAAGTGTCCCCACATGCTGCAGATCCCAGCGCTGCACAACACCAGCAGTAACACCTTCTCCAGTATGCCCAGTGAGCCCTACATCCGCCTGCACCTGGATATCCTGGGGCACAGAGGGGCAAGGCCTTGCCAAAGAGATCCCGGAGAGCCAAGAGAAGAGCCAGGGATGGTGCTTGGCTTTCCCAAAGCCCTGACTCACAGCCCCTTGATCCCACACATGAGAACAAGGGGATGGAGCAGCCCAGGAGCCTCCATCTCACAGGGATGGGGACAACGGCCATGGCAGTGCCAGGCTTGCAGCATCATTGCCCGGAGAAACACCCTGGATCATCCCCGGCACGATCTGGGCAGTGAGATGCACACCACAAGAAGCACCAGTCCCCATCCAGCCGTGGAGGAAACTGCCAGGATCACCATGTCCAGGATCTCTGAAACACCCATGGAGGACTGCAAATCCATGCTGGAATATTGGTGCAGGAGTCCAGTCACCCAGCGCACCAGTGCAGCAGGACCAGTTGTCCCCAGCTTGGGGACACTGCTGCTGCTGTCTGAGTCACCAGCTCCCTCCTCCAGGGCAGACACAGCCCCTGCCCCCCGTCCCACTGGGAGCCCCCATCTCAGACTCCCCCTCAGAACCCATTAGGAATTTAACCAGGAGAAGGCTCAGGGCACAAGCGGCCCTGGGGGAGCCCCAGAGGCCAGGCAGCCCCAGCCCCAGCCCCAAGGGGTCGGGTGGCTCCAGAGCTGGAGCAGCAGCAACGCAGGGAACCACCAGGCAGAGACAGACCCAAGGCGGCTCCATGCGAAGGAGCAGCTGCACTTCTGCCACCACTGAGGGACCCTGCCATGGCTAAGGGCACTGCCATCACTGAGGGACACTGCCACTACTGAGGGGCACTGCCATGGCTGAGGGACATTGCCATGCCCACGGGACGCTGCCATCACTGAGGGACACTGCCATCATTGTGGGACACTGCCACTGCTGAGGGACACTGCCACCTCTGAGGGCACTGCCATGGCTGAGGGCACTGCCACTGCCAAGGACACTGCCATGGCCATGGGGCACTGCCACCACTGAGGGGCACGGCCATGGCCATGGGGCACTGCCACTGCTGAGGGCACTGCCATGGCTGAGGGCACTGCCATGGCCATGGGGCACTGCCACTGCTGAGGGCACTGCCATGGCTGCCTGACTCACCAGGCTGTTCCCTCCATCTGCTGCCGGCCCCAGCGCGGTTGTTCTGTGTTTCCTAGCTGGATCGGATCGACTCTTCCCGTTTAAAGCAACGAGGGCGCTGAGCTGGA
>VXAD01004721.1:188025-207070 GCA_013399195.1 Dicrurus megarhynchus | reverse complement strand
AAGTAAGGCGGGCGCTGAGCTGAAACAACCCCCGCCTGTCCGGGGAGGCCGGGCAGCGTGTGGGGACACTCGGGGCCTGTGGGGACCCTCAGCCGGCACAGCCCCAGCGCCCGCCCGCCCGCAGCTCACGCGTGCCCACACGTCCCCCGCCGCTCCAGGGGTGAAGGCCTGGCATGGAGAGGTACCTCTGGGCTGGAGAGTCCCCGATCCAGGCACGGCGCCGCCGTTTCCCTCCTCTCCTTGCCCATTTCCCATGCTGCTTGACCGTCTTTCCAGTTAATTACCCCGCGCTCCTGCGGGCACGAGCCACGTGGCAGCTGGCATCTGCACCGGCTCCCAGGAACGACCTTGGCTGCTCGGAGGACAGCCGAACCTCTCTGCCTCCCAGGCTTCCCCCGAGGCACACAAGGATCCTCCAGCGGGAGGGATAGGAGCACTGCCAGCCCCGCCGCTCCCCGCTGCCAGCTCAGCTCTGCCAGCTCTGGGGGCACCGACCTGCAGCTCCCGAGCTGGGACTCACCGTCACCTCCGCCAGACCCCCAGCACTGCCTCCCTGCAGAAACTCCCGCTTTCAGCCTTGGAAGTCCTTCTCCCGCAGTTTTCCACCCCGGTTTCATGGCAGCACAGCCCTGAGCCAGGTCTGGCTGCATCCCCATGCCAGCTGTGCCATGGAGAGGAGACTCAGCCACACTGCTCCAGCGTGGAGAGCTTCGGGAGGAGGAAGGGCTGGATGTGGGGTCCTTTAGGGAGTGGCCTGGGGGGTGGCAGCACTGCCACTGTCACACCCTGTCTTCCCTGGTGTGGGGAGAGGTGGAGCAGAGAGGAGGGACACACTGAAGCTCTCTGGGGTGGTAGTCTCTGAGAGCACCCGATGGAACAGCCCCCTGGGACGGGAGGGAGCTGTCACCTGGCACACGGCTGCCAGGCAGCAGCCTGGGGCTGCAGGCAGGGCTGGCTGGCCCCAGAGAGACAGGGTGCAGCTGAGGTCGTGGGCAGTGACAGGACATGTGTGGGGACGAGCTGGGCATCCCCTCCGGTGGTATTGGAGGGGACATGGGGATGCCTCTGGCATCTTGCACCCTGCCCTGCTGGGAGGGAGAGCAGGCAGGACAGGCAGCAGGCAGGGCTGAGGGCTGGACATGCTGAGGGACTCCAGGGAGTGCGGGTTCTGGGGCCTGCCCATCCTCAGGAGCTGGGGCAGAGCCAGGTCAGTGCCTGGCCAGGTCTGTTTTACACCTTCCTGCCCGGACCTGGGTGCCAAAGGCTCAGCAGCTTCCCAAGCTGCTGTGGCACTTTGGGAAATGCCCCCTCCAAACGCTGCTCGGTGGGGAGGTGCTGAACTGCCCAGGAGCTCAGGCAGTGACACAGGTGTCCCCACAGCAAGGAGCTCAGCACCCTTCTGGGTGCTGGCTTCACCGTGAGCCCCGCCGTGGTACAGCTGTGTGTGTGTCCTTCAGCCTCCTCCCCAACCCCCCCATCTCCCTCCACATATCACATTTGCAGATTCCTTTGCCTTAAAATAATAACCAAGCCCCTGCTGTGAGGGGCTCGCTCCTGCCCTGCTGTAATAAGGAGGGAAGATGAAAAGACATGGGGAAAATTTGCTTCTGTAGCATCTCTCTGTGCTCTCCATCCTTATTCCTCATTCTCCTTTCCAGGAGCTGTCTGTAACCCTTTGATAACACCCTCCTCTCCCAAAAGTCGGTGTCCCCTCCTGCCTGCGCCGCCAGATGCGTCACACGCCCCTTTGATGTCAGGATAATGCAGACGCAGCCCTGCGTGCGTGTGTGACAAACACAAACAGCCAGCTCTGCCCCAGATCTGCTAATTCAGGGAGAAAAGGGGGAAAAAGACATCTTAAAATGAATTCTCGCTGTCTAACACACACACAGAGCTGGTCTGGGCAGGCTGGGTCCCCAAACGGCCAGTGCCAGGGATGTACAGGGTCCTGCTGACCCCCACCTACTTGAGCCCTGGGGACAGCCCTGGCAGGTCTCTGTGCCCAGAGGTGACACCTTGCAGCCTGGGCAAAGTGTGGGGCAGTTGCCAAGAACCCCCTTAGAGCAAACCAAGCAGCTCCGGCCCCGGGTTTGGCCTAAGGCAGTTTGAGGATGGATTTGCAGGGAGCCCTCACCCCCTGGCAGGGCAGGTCCCAGGGCTGCCCTGCTGAGCCTGGCACCCCCCACACCCCATGTCCCTGCAGGCAGCAGCCCCTCTGCAGCCCCTGCTACAGGCTCATAGTGCCTGTAGAGCCCCTAGAAACCTCCCACTGTTCCCTCTGTCCAGCCCCTCTGACTGAGGAGGAGTTTCTCTGATCCAAGTGAGCTGACACATTCCTAGTTAGGATGGAGGATGAGCCCCTGCCCTGCCCTGCCCTGCCCTGCCCTGCCCTGCCCTGCCTTGCCAGCATGGGAGCAGCCCTGGCTCCAGCCTCCAGCCCTGGCCTCAGAAAACCTCCCCAGCCCTGGGGACCAAGCCCTGACCCCTCCAATCCCACACGGCTCGGGATGAGCACAGGCAGGAACCATCCCAGGAGTGGTTTGGATGTATCCAGCATCCAAAGATGGACAGGTAGACAAAG
Organism: Dicrurus megarhynchus; assembly: GCA_013399195.1. Classification (NCBI taxonomy): domain Eukaryota; kingdom Metazoa; phylum Chordata; class Aves; order Passeriformes; family Dicruridae; genus Dicrurus; species Dicrurus megarhynchus. The sequence goes on along the minus strand of VXAD01004721.1, from coordinate 204,489 downwards.
GATTCAGTTCTCAGACCCTCAGGTGTTCCCCTGGCTCTTGGCCCCGGTGCCAGAAGGGACACATCCCACTGCAGTCAGGGCACGGTGTGACCATGGAGGATGGACAGAGCAGCCCAGCTGGCCGAGGAGCCCCTTCAGCCCCCCAATCCCGTGGGAAGCAGCACCACCCGGAAAGCAGGCAGAGCTCAGTGTCCTTCCCCATAGGGCCCCTCCCCACCTCTCACACCTCAGCATCGTTTCCATTTCCATCTTCACATTCTGCTCCTGCAGTGTCTTCACAACCAGCCCGGCACATCCCTGACTCCTCACATCCCCCAGGGTCCCTCTGCAGGAGCCAGAGCTGAGTGTGCTGCCAGCACATGGAGGGAGCGGGGTTTGATCCCACCAATCCCCCAATTGGTGGGATCAATCAAAGCCAGTGCTAGTGCTGGTGCCAACATTCCCACTGCACGTGGAGCGGCTGGAGGGGAGGGCCTGTGGTGGGTCGGCCCCTGTTTGCCTAAAGCAGCCACTGATTTCTGGGGCCACCAACTCGTCCCTGGGGAGCGTGACAAGCGTGGCAGGCAAGCCCACGGCAGCGATGACGGCTCCGTGTGACTGCCTCAGGCTCTTGCTCATCCCGGCTCTGTGACTCACAGTGCACGGAGGGGCTGGGGGGTGTGGGGGACACTCACCCCAGCACGGGGGTCAGGCTGGGACCTTCTGCCATCAGCAGGAGCTGCAAGTCCCACTGGGGGCACTGGGGGCAAGAGCAGGGCAGTGAGCTGGGCACGCTGTTGGGACAGGCTCTTCCAGAGAGCTGAAGATTGTTCCGCTCTGGATCCAGGCTCTGACATGCACAAAGGTCCTGCTCCATGGTCACTGGGATCGACACAGCTCCACATGAAGACTCGGATCTGCACGGTGATCCTATCCCACAGGGTGACCCTGTCCCGTACAGAAACCCTTCTCCAGGGTGACCATGCTCCACATGAGACACCCTGCTCCATGATGACCCTGCTCTGGACAATGACCTTGCTCCACGGTGGCCCTGCTCCACACGGTGACCCTGCTCCTGTGCTTTGTCCCCTGCAAACCACCCATAGCCAGGCCTGGCTTGAGGCTTGTACCCCCAAAGGAGCTCTCCCCTCCTGACCCAGAACTTTCTGTAAGAGCAGGGATTGCAGTGAGAGCAGCTCCTGGGGCTCCAGCCATGCTGCCCCTCCACCCCACAGACACCTCCTGCTGCTCCTCCGGGAGCTGGGGGCTCTCACCACCCCCTCCACGGGCACGTGGGCAGCAATCTCGGGGTGCAGCTGTGGGGGGTTACAAGAACAAGCTCCAAACCTGGAGCATGTGGCTCCTGAAGCCTCCAGTGACTCTGCAGCCTTCTCTCAAAATCGCTTCCTTTCTCCTTTTCCCCTCTGCTCTGGTGCAGACCCGCAGCATCGGGGGAGCCGGGGGAGGGGGGGCTGGGACTGGGGGGAGCATGGACTAGATGATGTTCTCCTCGTCCGTGCTGCTCACCTGCCCTCTCGCAATGCCCCAGACCGCTCTGCCCTGTTAATGGGAATCCGGGACAGGTTGGGTTTGTCTAAGCCGGAGTCACCCGGAACAGCGCTCGTCATTAGCGGTGAGTAAAGCGCGGTGAGTCACTGCTGCCATTACCCACACTCCGCTGAGGGCCGGGGAATGCAGCAAGTAGGGAACCGCTGCTCCTTGAAGGCGCTGCTTGTAGCCCTTGCCTTCCACCAGGATCTCTGCGCTGCTACCTGGGACGGCTCTGTCCCCCCGCCTGCCCCACGGGTGGCTGTCCCCAGGGCCGTGTCCCCGCGCCAGGCTCTTCGCTCGGGGCTGTCACCCTGAGCCGTGCCTGCCCCGCTCCCCTGAGCTTCCCGGCTGCTCCTCGTACTCCGGCGTTTCTAAAGGTTAATGCATGCAGGACACTTGCGCTTTTCCCCAGCTAATTGATGCTAAAGACACCACCAGCAAGGAGCTGCTCGGTGCCACCGTGGTGAGGGCAGTGTGACCCTGTCCCACGTGCTGCTGCCCCTGGGTCTGCCACAGCCTGACCCTGCCTGTCACCCCTGTCCATAGACCCAGAGCTATTTGTGAGCCCAACACTCAAGGCCACCCCACTGCCTGTCACTTTCCCCTGGCTCAGCCCCACCCCACCCCATGGCCACTGTCCTGTCCACTGCTCCTGCAGTGCAGGGAAGCCCCTGAGATCCCCGGGACCCCCACCTCCATCCGCACCCCTGTCCTGCTCCTGTGCTCTGTCCGAGGGCCACACAGAGGCACTGGCACTTGGGATAAGCTGTGGCCGTCACACCAAACTCCTGCTCCTCACGCTGCCCTGGATGGCCCCAGTTCAGCCTCTCTCCCTGCCCATCACACCCGGGGCTGCTCCTGCTCTCTGCCTTGTCCTCTGCTCACCTCACACCCTCATCCCCTCTTCCCTCACTTCTTGTTTTTCAGCTTTTTGGCTTTTTTTTTTCCATCCTCCTTCTCCAGGTCTCATTTTATCCTCAGCACTGAAAACACAAACACCAGCACACCTAAGGCCAGACCCCTGCTGAGATGGGTTTGCCCTGGGGGTTACCCTGGCCCCAGCCCACCCCAGCTCCGGTGTGGCCATGCCCAGCTGGTTTGCCAGTGCTGCAAAGGGCCCTGGTGACCAGGTACTGTGCCCTGCCACTGCCACCACCGCGGGGACAGCAGGAGGTGACCTGTGGCCCTGCTGCTGGGGGTGCTGTGCTGGGTACCACAAAGAGAAATGAAAATGCCAAAACTTTGAAGAAAGCAGAGGGCTCATGGAACCTGAGAGGGGAGAGCAGTTCCTGCAGGCACCAAGAGGAGCCCTCATCCCTGCCCTGAGAGCTCTGCTCCACGCTGCCATCCTCATGTCCTGCCCAGACTCCAGGGCGAGATGCTCAGATCTTCCTATTCAAACGGATTACAAATTACTGTCTGATCCACTAATTAGGACAGGAAGATGAGTGTGCTTCTGACAGTGCTGTTTAGCAGCCATTTAGGAATTGCTCTGAAGGCACTGCACGGCGAGGGGCCACATCTGCTCCAGCAGCCAGCCCGGGACCACCCCTGGGACCACCCCACCGGCCCTGCTGCCAGCAGCTCTGCCCGACCCCATCCCTGCTCCCAGCGCTGGTCCTGCCCCGCTGCAGAGCCCACCCGGCTCCCAAGGATGTCCCCAGGCCGTTTGGCTCCCAGCCTTGCTGCCATTACTTCGTATTTATTTAACAAAATTAAAACCTGCTTAGTGGGGCCAGCGAAGGCAGGGCAGACAAATCGGATCTGCTGCTGCTGCTGCTGGGGAAGGGCAGCCTGGCGCCGGGCTGGGGCCACCTGTGCAGCCTTAGGGGCACACGGACCCTCCTTCCCGTGACTGGGAAGTCCCACCAGGGGCTGGGCAGCAGCACAAGCACCCCAGCTTCCTGGGGATCCCCCTGAGCACTGGTGACAGAGGGCTGGGTCCAGCTGGGGAAGGACTCCAAGAGGAAAGCCCTGTGCTGGGCTGGAGTCCCCAAGAGCCATGGGGTGCAACCAGGCATGGCTGTAAATCCAAGAGGAACCCCCAGCCCTGTGCCCCCCTGCCGGGCATGGGGGCAGCAGCCTGTAGGGTTTGGGAGATGCCAAGTGTGTGGAGGCTGTTCTGGACCCCTCCTTCAGGCAGTGTCCAGGCACAGGACACTGCCCCAGCCCAGGAGGGGCCGCAGCCCCCTCCGAGCCCTTGCTGTCCCTGGCAGGGCCCCTGTGTCCCTGTGGCCTGTAGCTCCTTACAGGACCAGGCCCCTCTCTCCCGGGTGAGAAACCTGCTGTGGGTCAGGCAGGAGCCCAGGTGGGCTCAGGAGCACCTCAGGAACAGTTCTACAGCCTTGGCCTTCCCAAAAGCCATCCTAGTGCTGGTCCCCATTCCCCAGCATCACACCCCTTCCAAACCCCACCCCAGTGATGGGCACAGAGCTGGGAGGCTCAGCTCCCTCCCAAAGTGCTCCAAGACTTTCCACCGGAGACAGCATAGAGCCAGAAGCACCAACCACATCCCCAGGCCACCAGGGTAGGAATCCCCCTGCTCTCCAGCCAGGTAGGACCCACCTTGGGGTCTCCCACCTGGGCACTGAGCCAGCCCTGGCACAGCCCTGGTCCTGCATCACCCAGCACAGGATTGCAAAGCCACTGGGAGGGCAGAGGGAGGGGGAGGAGGCCTCAGCTACAGGCACAGGCACCCACAGAGGAGCAGCTTCACCACAGAGCCTGGCCCAGCCATTACCGGGAGGAGTTACAGTGCCATTAATGAGTGATTTCAATTTTAATGAAGTTAATCTACCTCTAAAAGCTCTTTATGCCCACAAACATATGATCTGAGAGAGAATAGGACCTGCAGCCACATTTTTACAGCACTTGAGCATGGTTTTTGCAGCCACCTATTTCCCAGCAGAGGAGCTGGAGTGGGGGAAGAACACCCACCGACCAAACTGCAGCCCCTCCACCATGCCAATCACATGTGGAGATCCATGGCCTTCCAGGAAAGGCAAGATTCCATGTTCCCATTATGATAAAACTTGGAAAACCAGTGAATTTCAGTGAAAAAATAGACATTGTCTTTTCTCTGCTGGGGAGGAGATGGTGCTGGCAGAACGAGGTACTCAGGGAGCTGATGAGAAGCCCCTGCCCAGCACAGCCTCCAGGCCCCTGGGCTTCCCTGTCCCCCATCTCCCATCCCGAGTGGAGAGCCCATCCTGCCAGCCCAGCTCTCAGCAGGAGCTGTGCTGGGGGTGTCTCCAGCCCCCCGCAGGTCCCTGCCTGCTTTGCCAGCTGAGGATCATTTTTCCGATGCCTCCTGTTACTCCTGGAACAGGGTGCAGGTGCCCTGGGTTTGATTCTCTGGCTCCTTTCCAGTTTCACCTTTCCCATCACTGGGGAAAACAGGAGAGTTGGAGCGTGATTTAAACCTGGGATGACCTCCTCAAATCCAAGGTTTGGATTTGTTCCTCCCTCCTCCCTGTGAATCCTGTGAGATTGCCCTTCCCCAGCAGTGCCAGCTGAGGTCCTGCTGCCTGTGGGGAGCGGGTCCCTCACACCTGCAGGGGAGGACAAACAGAGCCACCCTACCCAGAAATGTCCAGCTGAGCAGAAACCATCCCATCCCACCGGCAGAGCGAGGGCGGAGCAGGAATGGCACTGGAGGTTAAAACAGGTCAAGGGACATGACAGTTTTCCCCCAGGAGAGGCAGGCGGGGGCTCTGAGGGCTCCGAGGGCTCCGTGCTGGGCAGCAGCTGCTCTGATCCTCGGTGAGAGGCACAGGAGGGGTGGCCTGGATGAGGGATGGCCTGGGGCTCTCCCTGGCCACAAAGCCCCCACCAGGACCCCCTTTGAGGGGTGCCTGTGCTGGGTCCAGGGCTGAGCCTTCTCCAGCCACAGTGGTGGTTTGCTCTCCACATTTCTGTCTTTCCACCCAAAAATGCCTCTCCCTCCAGCCTGCCCCAGCCCCTGGCAGCATTGCCAAGGGCAGGAGATGCCCCGTGCCATGGGAGCCCCCAGCAGCACCCAGTCCTGCCGCCACCCCCATTCCTCTTGCCCTGTTCCCACAGCTCTGTCGCAGCCCGGTGGGTCTCAGGAAAACCTGGGAGGTTCCCAACACCCCTCCTACACTGGGGCCTCACCACAGGCTGCTACAGGGACCCTCCTCTGCCAGCACTGAGGCAGGACAGCCCCACCTGCACCTCCTGGCACCCCACAGCTCAGGGCACTGCCCAGAGCCAGCACCCGGGGTGAGCCAGGGCTCCTCCTGCCACCAACTTCCCCAAAGGCCACAATGTGTGACTGTGACTTGTCCTCATGGAAATCATGGAAATCCTCATGGAAAAGGTCCTCATGTGCCCCCCAGTCCCAGGCAACCCCTCAGGGGTGACTTGCTGCCCACGGTGGGGGATGTCAAAGCAGCTGCCCCTCTCCCTCCTGCTCCTCTCCCTTCCAGGAGAACAGCTCCGAGACCCCAGCCCTGAGCCCCAGGCACACGGAATATCCCTTCACACCCCTCTGAGACACGGAGGTTACAACAGCTTCCCAGCTCCAGTGGGAACCAGTAGCTCAGTGTAAACAGACGTTTGTGGAAATAAAACTCCTTTTATCTTTCTCTGAAATTTGCCTGTGTCCACAGAGCCTTGACTGCTCCTGCCACGGGCTCTGGGATGCTCCTGGAGCACCCACAGATCCACCCCAGACCCAGATGGGAGCCTGCAGAGGGATCCTGAGGGACCTGGCTTGGGCTGAGCCCATCCCTGTGGAAGTGGCTGGAGGAATGGGGATGCCAAACACATTCTTGGCTTCTTGGCAGGGGCAAAAATGGCTGGATTTGATGTTTTGAGGTCAGAACCACAAAGAAGGAGTTCCTACAGAACCACAAAATATCCTGAGAATATCCTATAAGGATCATTGAATCCAACCTCTGGCCCTGCCCAAGACACCCCAACAATCCCTGGGAGTGGTGTCCAAACACTCCTGGAGCTCCGGCAGCCTCGGGCCGTGCCCATTCCCTGGGGAGCCTGGGCAGTGCCCAGCGCCCTCCAGGGGAAGAACCTTTCCCTGAGATCCAACCTAACCCCACCCCTGAGAGCTCCAGCTGGTAATTCCCAAAGAGCTACAACTCATCTTCTTGGGGATGACCAATCCTGGAGGGTCCAGCGGATGAGCCCAGGATGTGTGGAATGCTCTGGGGGGCATTCCCAGGGGCAGAGATGCACAGCCATGCTGGGTGCCTCAGGCAGAGATGCACAGCCATGCTGGGTGCCTCAGGCATGGGCATCACTGAACCCCAGGATGGGTGTTCAGAGGGACAGGGCTCTCCAGAGGCACAGCAGATACAGTTTGGGGTGTTCTCTAATGAGGTTAAGCCTGACTCAGAGGGAACCCTCCAATCCCTGGTTTGCCTGTGGGGCTTTGGCTCCAAGGCCAGTCCCATGTCCTGCAGCTGTGGCAGGCACTGGATTTGGTCACTTCATCCCACAGGGAAGTGGGATGAGGGGCTGGCCCGGCTCCTGCCATCATCACATCCCTGACCCTCTCCTGCAGGTCAGCAGGGTCCCCCAAAGACACCAAACCCCCAGCAGAGGAGAGGACACGGGGTCATCCAGCCAGGAGACAGTGAGGGAGGAGCCCAGCAGGCAGGGCTTCCCGCTGGAAGTGGCTCACCTTCGCTGGGACAAGCAGTGCCACCAAAGTAGGGCTGCGGGGCTCCCGGGGCCACGGGGCACAGCGGCTCCCTCGGCACGGAACAGGGCGTCCCATCTAATTATATCGGCTGTGTCCCACAAAGAGCAGCTGGCAGCTGGGCTGACCTATTTCCTGAGCCCTCCTTTGGGCCCGGCCGCGCCATGCTGGCACCAGCCCGGCCCCGGTCTGGCACTGGGATGGCCCCTCAGCCTCCGGCCACAGCGGCTGCAGGAGGGACAGCGGCCACATCTCCGCACCCAGGATGGCCCGGCACAGCCCGGATGGAAGCTTCCTTCTGGGCAGGAGATGCTTGCACGGGTCTGGGGCAGTTCTGATGAACTGGTCGACTCCATCCCCCCCTCTAGACCCTGGCCTGGCTCATACTGGCCACGGGCTGCGAGCGATCCCACACTGCCACAAGGTCCAAACACCAGACCGCGTGCTGGGGACAGGAGCCAGCCCAACAGTGCCCTCCCACAGGGCACTGGAGTTTGTAGCCAGGGCAGGTGTGTCCCCACTGCCCCACCTCCCACAGGCACCGGTGCTGGAGCTGTGGAGGCCTCTGCAGCACAGGGACTTCCCTAGCTCGAATGGTTGCCATGGGCACCCCAAACCTGACAGTGTCCTTGCACCTCCTCCTGCCCCTCTCCCTGCCCAGCACTCGCTTTCCAGCTCAGCCCAGCCCCTGCCCCAGGAGGTCCCATCCCCCTCAGGGCTGTGGTAGGATCACAGAATCCCAGAATGGTTTGGGTTGGAAGGGATCTTAAAGCTCATCCCATTCCACCCCTGCTATGGGCAGGGACACCTTCCACTATCCCAGACTGCTCCAAGCCCCATCCAGCCTGGCCTTAGATGCTTCCAGGGATGGGGCATGGATAGCAGCCCTGTGCCAAGATCCTCTGGAGGTGGCTGGAGCCATCAGGAGGTAAATGCCACCTCAGGCATCACCAGGGCTCTGCCAGCAGCAAATTCCTCCTGCCCGTGATGGAATAACTGGAGTGAACACACTATGCCGGGGTTATTCTCTGGCTTGGACAGTGCCAGGCAAGGGACTGGGCTGGAGCCAAGGACATCCAGAGCTGGTGGTGGAGGGGGTGACAAGGGGTCATTGGATCCCATTCAAAGTTCTCTGTGTTCACCTCCCAGAAACTTCACTTTGGAGGTCCTGGCACAAGCCTCTCTCTCCTCATCCGGGATCTCTGGATGCTCCAGACAGTCAGCAGCCTGTCCAAAGGGTGCCAGAGACCTGGCCCCTCTGTGCATGCTTGGAGATGCCCCTTGGACCCCCCTGGGAGGTGGTCCCGGGGGACCCCCTCCCTCCTTGCACCAAGCTCAGCCCTGGAGCCACTGCTGATGGGGTGCCGGCGGCAGGCGCAGTCCCGCTCCGGAGGGCTGGCAGGAGAGGGCTCCCCCAGCCCCATCCAGGGAAGCCCAGGGGCTGGGGAGTGGCTGGGGGCTGCCTGGCCCCTGCCACCCAGGGGGATGATGGTTTAATCCCCGATTTATTTCGGTTGCTAGGTGATCAAATCATCCATCTGCTTGTGATGGGAGAGCGCTGTGAGTCAGCCCCTGCCACAGGCAGCAGAGGGGTTCACTCCAGCCTGGCCCGGGGCCCTGCGTGCCCGCAGGGTGCTCTGGCAGCAGAGCCTGCCAAGGACAGGGGAAACAGGTCCTGCCTGGGGAAGTCAGGCTGCCACGGGGCTGGGGGCATCTTCCCACGTGCTCCTGGAGGACAGGACCCCCACAGCATCATGGAGAGCACCTCCGAGCTGTGTCCTCACTGCACCACCTTGCACAAGGATTGCATTGGATTTTTGGAAAAAATTCTTCCCTGTGAGGGTGGGGAGGCCCTGGCACAGGGCGCCCAGAGCAGCTGTGGCTGCCCCTGGATCCCTGGAAGTGTCCAAGGCCAGGTTGGACAGGGCTTGGAGCAGCCTGGGACAGTGGAAGGTGTCCCTGCCCATGGCAGGGGTGGCACTGGATGGTCTGTAATGTCCTTTCAACACTTTCAATTCCACTCTGAGATTCAGTGATTCAATCCAGAGCAACTCTGAAGGACAGGATGAGCCCCACTAGAAGTATGGGCAGGTTTGGTGTCCCCTGCCAGCACAACTCAGCCCCCCCAGCACAGCTCGGCCCCCCCAGCACCTTCCCCCTTCTACAGGGACATCCCTACTCCAGCACATTGGGAGCCCAGGGAAAGCCAACAGGCTGCTCAGGAGAGCAAGGCAGAAAGGCAACAGTTTGGGAGAAAATAACATTTTCATAAAGTGTTTGAAGTCATTTGGAGGAGGAAAGTGGGAAGGGAGAGGAATCAGAGTCTCTGTGTGTGTGATGCGTGCGTATGTGAGAGAGCGGCAACAGGAGCCTCCCTCTCCGCAGAGCAGAAACCATCTCAGTTTCTCAGGTTTGGGAGAGTGTTGAGACACTGGGAAATTAAAGCAGTGCCCACAGAATGCGTTTGCAAAGTCCAGCTTCTTTGGTGAGGCACCACGTGTAGGTGTCACACTCGTGCTGCCAGTGGGCACGTGCTGGGGACGGGCGCTGGGTGCGGGGCTGGGGGCTGCCTGGGACCCCCGCTCTCCGCCACATGCAGCCCTTGGGATCTGAAGGCCACCAGGGCCAGTGGAAATCCCCTGTGAGATCCACGGGCCTCTGTGGGAGCATCAGTGGCCATCCCGTGCCCACAGCAGCCCCGAAGGAGGAGCCCTGCAGCAGGGTGAGGAACACCGTGGATGGCAGAAATGGGGCAAAACCATGGCAGAGCAGCTGGGAGCTGCCCCAAGCTGCTTTCTCTGCCTCCTGCCACTGCATGCGGGCAAAAGACCCCCTGACTGTCCCCTCCCTCTTCCCCCCCACCCCTCATGCTGTGCCAGGGGCTCAGCCAGCACCAAGGCAGCCCTGCAGCATCCCAACCCCACTGCCCAGCATCCCAAATCCCGGGAGCTGGGCTGGTGGCCTCCCCGCTGCTCTCCACAGCCCTCCCAGGTCCCCTGGCAGCTATCACGACTTCTTAGTGCAAAGAGACTCATTAATGAAGTGGAAAAGGAGGAGGAGGAGCAGGCCGAACGGTCCGTCCTAAGGGACAGTGCAGCAAGGAGGAGGAGGAGAGCGCTCAGCATTGATCTCGGGATAAGCAGCCACCCGAGAGGGGAACGACTGCCTGGAAAATAGCAAATAGCGGGGTGGAAAGGCCGAGGGCAGGCAGCCTGGGGGGTGGGAGCCATGCGGGTGTGAGCAGGCATGCAGCCCCTAGTGCCACAGTGCCACCCGCAGCACCCTCTCCCAAGGCAGGAGGCACGGGGGGCCTGCAACGCTGTGGGCAGGAGGGCTGGGCTCTGGGGACACCCATGGCACCCACTCCCTGCCCTGGAGCTCAGATGTGCCCGTCCCGCAGGGCACCAGCCCTTCACTGCGAGCTGCGGCTCCCACAGCAGCACCGGGAGGGCGGCAGGGAGGGAGGAGGACAGGCTGGGCTGTGTGGGAAGGGCGTTTTCTCCAGCTCAGCGGTTCCCAGTTTCCAAGCTGTCTAGGTGTCCCTGCCCATGGCAGGGGAGGCACTGCCGGGGGGCTGGAGGCAGCCACTGACCCCCGGCCACCAGCCCTGGCCGGGCAGCAGCCCCAGGAGCGGGGCTGTCCACACCTCGGGTGGGCAGTGCCAGAGCCTGCCGGGGAGCCACAGGAGGGGAAGGTTTCCATCCCCAGCTCACAGCTTCAAGCAGAGGACAGAAGACATGGGGGCAGCAGGGGCATGTGGGCAGCAGCTCCTGCAGCTCCGAGGCCTCACTCTGTTCCTTGCTCTTCCCAAACCTTGATCTTCCCAGAAACAAACTTCCCAAAGTGCAGCAGCCTCCTGTCCCCGGGTCACACAGGGGGCTCTGAGCCCACCTGGGCTCCTGTGTGGGCAGGGGAGGGCTGCTGTCCCCTGCTCAGGGCTGGGGACAGGACTCCTGAGCCTGGCCTGTCCCAGGAAAGGACTGAGGAGCTCATGGGGAGCTTGGGTGTCCCATGCCTGCCCATCCCTTCTGCCTCATCGTGCAGAGCACACAACTTCTGGGAGCATCATCCCTTCCATGAGCATCACCCCTCCATGAGCATCACCCCCTCAGGGAGCGTCACCCCCTCACGGAGTGTCACTGTCCATGCTGAGCAGGGGCAGGACACACCTCTGTGCTGTGAAGGTCTGTCTGTCCATGTCCCTCCATATATCCAGTATCCTGCTTGGAGAGCACAATCCAAACCTTGGCCTGCCATGAAATTGGTTTTCCCATCCCAGAGGCTTCTCCCCACAGCAGATATGACAGGCAGGGAATGGTACCAGTGGCTGTGAGCTGAGAGCTGAGAGCTGAGAGCTGAGAGACGCTCCATGCTCCAGCCAGCTGAAACACCTCTGAACACATCATTGTCACTGGTCTCCGAGCTCTTCCCAAACCAGCAGCAGTGCCCAGCTGAGACAGAGGGAAGGTAGGCTATTTAGAAAATGCCAAATCAGCCCCTTCTGATCATTGAGAAAATCACTTCAAACTGCTCAGAAAAAGAAAGTCACTGGACAAAGGACCTTGTCCATCAACTGGGTCTGCTCAGTCCCAACCCCAGCCCCGAGCCCCCGGCTGCCCCAGCAGCTCTGCCCAGGCAGGAGGCGGTCCCCGGGGCAGGGCAGCAGGTCCCTGTCCCACCCGTGGTGCCCATGTCCAGGGCTTGCCCAAGCCCACGGCGTCCCAGCTGAAGCCTCAGAGCAGCCATCCTGTCTCCACCACGGGAAGGATTAATCGGTCAAGGAAAACAGCGAGGGAGCGTCACCTTCATTCCTGCAGTGAAAACTGTGCCATTAAAATCCTCTCTCCTATGACACACACCGAGCCTATTTCCGTAATAGTTTGGCAGGGGGAATAACATTAAGGAGCCTATAAATACCTCGTGGGGTGCTGCTCTGCTGACGGAGCAGCAGGACGGGCCCCTGCCCACCCCACCCCAGCCACCACCACCACGGCACCGTGAAGGGGAAGGACAGGAGAACACGACAGGGCTGTCCCAGCCCCGGGGGACAGCAGGTGCCTGGGAGAGGACTGTGGTCAGTGGGAACAGAGCAGGAGCTGGGCAGGACACCGGAGAGGACAGAGCTGAGCCAAGGGAGCACGGAGGTAAGAAAATGGTGGAGAGCACTGGCACCCCGAGGATGTTCCTGAAGCAAACTGTGAGGGTCCCTGTGGCCGCAGCCGAGGACTCTGCTCTGACCCAAAGCAGGCTGACACACAACCGGCTCATCTCTGTCCTCCCCATGGGGACCCCAGGCGCAGAGGGGGTCTCACACCAGAGCAGGCACCAATGGAGGCTCCTCAGGGCACAAGGGGATGCCCTGGAACACCCCAGGGATGCTCGCTATGGGTACTTCCCAGCTCACCCAGCAGAGGGAAGCTGCTCCCTGCAGAGTCCTGGCCATCAACTGGGCCACCCCAGGACCCAACGTGAGGAATCAGTGACCACCTCCAGCACCCGCTCCTCTGCCAAGGCCCTGAGACACTGTGGGTGAAGAAAATTCTTCAGCCCAGCTGAGAGGGAAGCAGTGGGGAGGGGATCCAAGCCTCCCAGCCCCCAGCCAGGCAGTCCAGTCCCCCCTGGAATGGCTGGAGCCTGGTGCTGTCACCCGTTTGTCACCTGCCAGGGAAAATGGTGTGGGTGGTCCCGGCCCTGCGAAGACACACGGATACAAACGGCTCAGGGATTGGGATATTAAATACTTGGCGTAAGGGGACTCTCATGATGCTCATCATGGGCCTTACCCCTCCTTCTGAGCACAAGTGTCACCTGAAAGCTCCTGCAGAGAGATCAGCTCCTCTGAGTCCTCAGCAACAGCCCTATGGACAGCACGGGACATACAGGGGACACCAAACACAAAGGCAGCTGTTGGAGGCCTGAGGGAATGGGGTCTTTCCCTGTGGGAGTCGATCAAGGGATGTGCAGTAGGGCCCACACATCCCAGGGACTGCAGAAGCCAGGCCTAGGAACATCTAAGCCATCCCACAGCCAGCAAAGTGTAGGTTTGGGGATGCCTGTCTCTCTGACCCCCCCATCCCATTCTCCCCCAGAGGGCATAAACCCACCAAGACCATAGAATCATGGGATCAGAGACTGGTTTGGGTTGGAGGGGACCTTAAATATCACCTAGTTCCAACCCTCTGCCACGAGATCTCCATAACAACTGTGGAAGTTGTGCTGTGCCTCCTTGCAGCAGCTTTGCTCTCTTGGCAAAGAGCTGCAGCCAGGCATCAATTGGGCAAAGCTCTCAGGAAAGACAATTTTCCTGACAGCCCATGGTCCAGACCCACCGGGCAACCACAGGAAAGGCTGACATCCATGGGAGCCTTCCTGAGCAGAGTCAGAGCTGGCACAGGAGAGCTCAGCATGGTGGGAACCTTCCATCTACAACGTCTCTGCAGTAAGAAGGGGCTCAGCACCTTCTCTTGCACACCCAAAACATGGGGTCACACCCAGAGCCCACAGCAGTGTCCCCTGGGAGCTGCACGGTTGGCGTAGCCACAGCCTGTGCCCACGGAGGGACCCAGGTGACCTCCCAGAGCAGAGCTGTGAGCAAGTACGAGGTGAGGAACAGGCATCCACAAACCCTGCCACAGCGCTGCGACGGACAGCAGCACATGCCAAGCCCGGGCCACAGGAGGATGGTGCCAACCCCCGGAGTGTGGTCTCAGCAAAACTCTGCTGCGGGGACCCAGCTTTCAGTGCCTCAAACCTTGAGCCAAGGGCTTCCCTCACACACCCGAGCAGAACCTTCACCTCTATTCTGCACAGAGCTAAACACACCCCCAAAACAAGAATAACAAAGCAGCCTCGCTGCTCAAACTGACTGGCCCTGACCACCCCAGGGACAGCCTGAGATCGCCTGCAGCCCCTTTGCTTCAGTGAGTCCAGCCAGAGCCCCCCTCTAACAGGCTCCGGGTGGGAGGTGGGCGATGCTCGGCCCGCCCTGGGTGCCCAGCACAGCCCACCCCGCTCCCAAAGGGGCTGTCCCGGGCTGTGGTGCTGCCGTGAGGGGCTGCCCACCCCAGCATGGCTGGTCCAAGCACAGCCAGCTGCGGATCTAGGCTGGAAACGGGGCAAGAAAAACCCCGCTGAGCTCCGAATCAGCTCCCTGAACCCCATCCAAGAGCAAACGGGAGCCAGCCCAGCTCCTGGCAGCCCGGCGCTGCCTCGCCTGGGGCTGGCGGCGCTCGGCAGGAGCTGCCGGCCCCGGCCTGAGCTGGGCAGCAGAACGGGGGACGCAGGTGGCTGTCGGGGACAGGGCCCTCCCAGGGCCAGTCCTGGCGGGCTGCTCCCCTGCTCCGCTGCCCTGCTCTGCTGCCCTGCGCTGTGGATGGCGAGGGGAGGATGCAGGCAGCGAGGAAGGCAGCTGCCATCTGGAGCCAGGGCACTCCATCTCTGCGGCGGTGGCAGCAGCGGCTCGGTGCTGATTGTGGGCAGATTAGAGGGGACACAGCGTGCTCATCCCGATCCTGCTGCGCTGCCGCTACCCAGGCTGGAAAAAAAGCCTCGTTTTTCATGCAAAGATGCACAATGGTTAACAGGGAAAAGCTTGCCTGGGAGGCATGCAGGTAGCAAACCAATTTCCAAACGGGTCTCCAATTACTCCTGATGGTTATTCGATTTACATTTTTTTCTGGCTCACCAGATGTTGATGCTCCGAGGGTGAAATTGGGCCCAGCACGAGGGTGTGGGAAGGTGCAGGAGTCTCCTGCTGCAGAGTGGCACATTTCCCTGGAGCTGCTCTGTTCCTCGCCGCTCGCAGCCGTGCTTCCAACCACACCGTGCGTCATGGACACGGAGAGGAGCGAGGGAGCCGGGCTGCTGCAGGCACCGGAGCCACATCTGCCAAGCCCACAGCTGGAAAAGCCCCATTTTCCTGCTAGCACAAGCAGCAGCCCCATGTCCCAGAGCAGGAGTGGCAGCTCCTAGCAGGCGACAGCTTCCTGTGAGAAGCCCTGAGATGGCTCTGTGCTCTGCTTCCTCGGAGGAGAAGCAGTCGGAGGTGGGTTCGCGAGGCTCCGAGAGTCCATTTTGCAGGAAGTGCTCCAAGATGCCCAGGTCCTGCGGAGCGCCAGCCCCGCGCCTCTGCACGGACACGGCTGCTCCTGGCGCCACGGGTGCTGGCCCCACACCAGGCACGGGGTCAGGGAGGTCACCAAGGCTCTGCTCCTCAAAGGCATGTTGGTGCCAAACTCCAATGGAAATGATGGCAACAAGGCTCTAAATCCCGTTCCTGCCAGGAGCCTCATCCTGGACTGGAGCTTTCAGAGTGCGTCATGGCAAAGGCCCACAGGAGAGTTTGTTATGTGGCATCTCTCTCCCGGAGGGGACTGACACGTGGAGGGTATTTGTCTGCCCCCCCAAAATTCTAATGATAGTGCAATGACCCAGCCACCATCCTGGGACTGATCCAGGCCCTTACTGCAGCTGGAGGGGCACCGGGGGTGGCACACAGGGACAGGGACAGCAGGCACTGGCCTGCCAGGCGCTGCCACTCGCTGCCAGCCAGCTCCATTCCCTGCCAGCTCCATTCCCCACAGCCCTGCTGGCTCTGGACAACCTGAAGCACCTTTAAAAGGGAAAAGCCACAGCAAGAGGGGTGAGGGTCGGGCAGCTCTGCCTGCAGCCACTGCCTGCACACTGCAAACCATCCCGGCCGAGGGGAAGGACAGGGCACATCCTAGGCACAGCAAACACAGGCCGGGGCCATGCTCAGTGCTGGTGGCCACTCGTGGGATGGGGACAGGTGCCCAGAGACTGCCGGGGCTGCAGCCAGGCTGGGGTCCGGCAGGAGCAGGCAGCCCGGGCACGGGTGTGCTCACACAGCTCCCCACACGTGCCTGCTCCCTCCATCACCCCTGTGCGTTCCCTTGCACACACCTCCAGCCCCACGCCCGGCACACCGCAGGGACATCACCACCGACCGCTGCACACCCGTGTATGTGACACACACCCCCAGAGGGGCACACACACACCCCCAGAGGGGCACACACACCCCCGGTGGGGCACACGCACATCCAAGCAAGAGCACACACGCATCCAAAGGGAGCACAAGCACATCCAAGGGGAACACACGCACCCCGAGCGGAGCACACGCAGGCGCGGGCCGCGCACACCCGCACGCCCGGGCTGGGGCCGCTCCCCCGCCCCGGCTCGATGCGGAAGGCACGCACCGGGAAACGGGGCCACCCTCAGCCCCGCAGCTCGACCCC
>VXAD01004721.1:135426-187679 GCA_013399195.1 Dicrurus megarhynchus | reverse complement strand
CGGCCGCTGGCCGGCCCCGCTGCCCCCCTGCCCGCGGCGCGGTGCGGCCGCCTCGCCCCTATGCGGAGGCTCGAGCGGCACCGAGGCGATGCCCATTCATTCAGCTTGGCCCCCGCAGCCCTCCCCTTCCGCCCCGCGCCCCAGCCGCCTGCATGGAGGGGGCTGGCGATGCTGCAGCGGTACCCAGAGCCCCCGGAGAGCACAGTGCGGAGAGGAGGGAGGGAGAGGAGGAGGAAGGAGAGCAGAAGGAGGGAAGAGGAAAGAGGGAGAGGGAGATGGTTGCCCCCAAAACCAGAGCTGGATCTGGAGAAGACTCTGGGATTTCCACCAGGAAATCAGGGCAGGGAGTGGAGCGGGGCCGGCGCAGCACCCCCCACCCAGCCCGGCACGGCAGCCCCAGCCCGGCTCCGGGGATGCCAAGCCCGAGGCTGGGCGCTGCGGGCGATGGGCACGGCCCCCCTGCAGAACCCAAATGTCCCCCCTAACACAGGGCCGGCCCAGCCGGGGGGCACCAGCCACCCCAGCCAGGAGCTTGGCTTTAAGGGCATGGAAAGCTCAGGGGGCACCTTTTGATGGTGTTGCCAACCTGGTGTGCGAGGGCTGCACGCTTGGCCCCACATCTGCTCTTTTTGCAGAGCCCAGCTTTGCTCTGTCGGGGCCCCTTCACCCTCACACACAGTCAGGACCCCCTCAAATGCACTGGGGTCCTGAGCCTCAGGATAACATCCTGCACACCACATCAAAATTTCTCAGCTTTTCCTAATCTGGGTCTTGCTTAACCCTCTGGAAAATAATCCACTGACCATCTGCCACAGTGAAATTCATTTACAGCCTCGCACAAATTAGGCTCAACTGTTCACTTCCTGCTCCTCTTCTGCTCAGGGCTTTTGGTCACTCAGGCGCGCGTGCGTCTTCCTTCCCACGGGCTGGGATGACCTTGCCATGGGCTGGGGGTGACCTTGCCATGGGCTGGGGGATGACCTTGCCATGGGCTGGAGGTGACCCTGCCATGGGCTGGAGGTGACCTTGTCATAGACTGGTGGTGACCCTGCCGTGGGCTGGAGGTGACCCTGCCATGGGCTGGAGGTGACCTTGTCATAGACTGGTGGTGACCCTGCCGTGGGCTGGAGGTGACCCTGCCATGGGCTGGGATGTCCTTGCCATGGGGTGGGGGTGACCTTGCCAGTGCTGGGCTGCAGGGCAGTGCCTGCTCCTGACACGCTCTCGGATCTCAGGGTGCTTTGCTCCTGGCAGGATGGCATTCCCATGCCCAGCCTGCACAGGGAGGGCTGAGGAACCTGTTTGGGGAACAGCCTCTCTCTCTGGCTGCCCTTGGAGGAGTGTGCAGGGCAGGTGAGGAGCTTTCATGGGTCCAGGCAGGACAGAGAGCAAGAGCTCTTGGATTTCCCTCTGCCAGGGATTCCCAGCCTGACCTCAGGCGATCTAGGTATTGATCCAGGTATTGGTGGTTTCAGAGGTGATGGTGAATCCGTGGATTTTGCTGGTTTGGGATACCTGGCCAGCGCTGCCCCACGGGAGCCAGAGCTGCACAGTTCTGTGAAACACCTCCGCAGTCTCTGCACCTGCGTTAGAGCCTGGCCTGAGGGGTGAGCATGGTGTGGGAGCAGCCACCATGGGGATTTTCCTATCCCTTTGCCCTGGTGCTGTTGCAAATGGAGAGCTGGCTTTCTGGGGAAGAGGCTTCATTCTCTAAGGAAAATGGAAATATACAGATTTTTTTTTCCTTCCTGTAGCAGATTCAGCAAAAGTGCAGCTGCCTTCCCAGTCCTGAATACAGAATTGACCATTCAGTTCATCCCTAAGGGGAAATGGCCCAGCAGAGAGGAACAACGAGCCCCACAGTGCTCTCTGCACCCTCCAAAGTCTTTCTCAACCCTGGCATTTTCCTCTCCCAAATTCCAGGGGTGCCTGGCTCCCTTTGCAGGGCAGTGAAGGTTTTCCTCATGCTTCCAACCCCCCTCTCTGAAAACCTATCAGCTTCAAAATGCATCTTTTTTCCCCTTAAATTGCAATTTGACAGGTTATTTGTCCATGCTGGAGCCTGGGCACTGGAGGCACTGGGACAACCAGAGCAGGAGCTGGGTGGGTGACTCACTGAAGGGCACCCCAGTGGGAATGGGCATTCCAGCCCTGCTGAGGGCACGGAGGGTTGGGATCCCAGCGCCCGGAATCTTTTGGCTGTGAGGAGCAGCCCCTTTTCCATCACCCTGCCTGTTCCTGAGCCTTATGGCAGCTCCAAGTGGCTGAAAGGACATGGAATGAAGGCATGAGTGATGGTGTTTGCTGCTGATCTCACCGGGAGTGTCTGGGCGCTCCTCAGGAAAGTCACTCGGTGTCCTGAGCAGGCCAGAGCAGGTGCAGTGCCAGGGGGATGGAGCAGCCCTGGCAGGCTGCAGGAGCCCCTGCTGGGGTTTCAGTCAGCAGCCCAGCAAAGCCTGTGTGGAGGAAAAAGATAAGAAGGGATATTTGGAATTTAGGAATACATTTAGGAATAAATTATTTTATAATATTTCAGAATTAATTCCTCCCTGTGAGGGTGGGAAGGCCCTGGCACATCCCTGGGAGTGCCCAAGGCCAGGTTGGACAGGGCTTGGGGCAACCTGGTATAGTGGAAGGTGTCCCTGCCCATGGCAGGGGGGTGTAACAAGATGTTCTTTGAGGTCCCTTCCAGCCCAAACCATTCTGGAATTCTGGGATTCTACGAATGAAGGGCAGCTGGGGAGGTTTGTCTGTGAAAGAGCCCAAAGCCTCATTTCTCAGCTGTACAAGAGTCAAGAGGGGGCTTGGACACCTGCAGGAAAGCCACAGGCAGCTACAGAGGCTTCTCCAAGTGAAGATGAAAGGTTCTCATTCCTGGTGATCCAGGAGGGGTCCAGGGGGCCTAGGAAGAGGTGACACATTCAAGGCAAAGGCGAAATGATCTCTCCAGGAGCTGGTGTGGTGAGCTCTGGGCAACTGCCAGGCCGGAGAGCTGAGGGCAGCCCTGACCCAGTGGCAATGTCCCTGAGCCCCGGGGAGTGTTGGCCCTGAGGAGCTGACACTCCTGGGAGCAGTGATGGAGAGAACGGGTGGGACTCAGGTGCAGCTGGGAGGGGGAAGCTGAGCTTGAGGTGGAGCAGAGCAGTGTCGGCACGGCAGGGATGGGGGAAGGCTTGGGCCCAGGGCGAGGAACTCTGCTCTCGTGTGCTAAAACTGGGCTGAGGGGCTGACCCTGCACCAGGAAACACCAGCCAGGCTGGCTGGGTTTTTGAGAGGAAGAGACAAGCCTGGCACTGCACGGTGGATCCGAGAGTCACCATAGTGATAGTGGCTGGAGCGGGTGGGTGGTGGGGATCAGCCAGCGACGGCTGTGAGAGGGGAGCAGGCTGCAGGATAGTGTGCTCTGGGCACCCAGCAGGACAGGGAGACAGGGGAAGGGCAGGCACAGATGACAAAGGCACGTAGAAAACAAGGGAAGGGCATCAGAGAGGCCTTCTAAGCCTTTCTAAGCTTTCTAAGTGTGGCTGAATGTGTGGAGAGCAGGAGAAAGATCAGAGAGCTTTGAAACCTTTGGGAGAAACCTGGGGACAGGACCCTGCTGGGCAGGTGGGACAGAAGGCAGGGACAGTGTGAGTGTGGAGGTGGAGGAGGCCTGGGAGATGGGGCAGCAATCCAAGGGGATTTCTCCAGGCTGAGAGATGTTTGTGCTGCAAACCTGAGGGGCCCTGGCACTGGTTATGGGGACAGCAGAGCAGAGGGAGGGTGGGATCAGGCTGTGCCCGTGGCAGGGAGCTGATGGTGTTGCCAGGAGAAACAGAGGGATCCAGAAGAGCCCCACCAGGGCAGCAGGGCACAGCACAAGAGGGTGAGGGCTGACAAGTTATGGGCTCTTGCATCCCTGAGAAGGATGCTGTGTGGGAAGGCAGCCAGCTGAGAGGAACAGGGTCCTTCAGGGAGGAGGAGATGGAAGCAAATCCCAAAGGAACTGTTTTGAGCTGAGGAGTTGCCTTGAGCTGGGGTCTTGTATTATGGTTTGCTCCGTGGGCATGCAGAGTGTGTGACCCCCCTGCTCGCACTAAGGCCCTTCTATTTCAAGTTTCATCATGCTGGGGTTTAGCTGGTGGTGGCTCTGCAGCCCACAGGACAGGCTGTGGGTGTCACTCTGCTCTTAGGCAGGAACCTCCTTGCTGCTGCCTCCAGAGGTGACAGAGTGGGTCAGAGGTGACAATGGCCAGTTCAGCTGTAATGGGCCAGACCTTGCTGCCAACAGGAGAAATGATGGGTCTGGCTCTGCCCAGGAAGCTGGGGAGGGACTGGGGGAAAATGTGTGGAGTGAAAGGTGAGAGGAGAAGCAGCGACCAAGGAGGCAGTGCCCAGGCATGGACATGGTGGCCAGGGATGGACACTGCCCAGGGATGGACAGAGTGCCCAGGGATGAACACAGTGCCCAGGGATGGACACGGTACCCAGGGATGGACACTGCCCAGGGATGGACACAGTACCCAGGGATGGACACAATGCCCAGGGATGGACACAGTGCCCAGGGATGGACACGGTGCCCAGGGATGAACACGGTGCCCAGGGATGGACACAGTACCCAGGGATGGACACGGTGCCCAGGGATGAACATGGTGCCCAGGGATGAACACAGTGCCCAGGGATGGACACGGTACCCAGGGATGGACACTGCCCAGGGATGGACACAGTACCCAGGGATGGACACAGTGCCCAGGGATGGACACGGTGCCCAGGGATGGACACAATGCCCAGGGATGGACACGGTGCCCAGGGATGGACACTGACCAGGGATGGACACAGTACCCAGGGATGGACACGGTGGCCAGGGATGGACACAGTGCCCAGGGATGGACACGGTGCTGAGCGTGCACCGAGCAGTGCTGAGGCTGCTGGGGCTGTGGGACAAACAACCAGGACTGGCCCAGGAGCGGGGGGACAAGGAGGAGTGAGTGAAGCCAGGTGAGGGCATTGCAGCTGAGCAGGGTCCAGAGCCCAGAGCTCTCAACCACACAGGGACATGCACTGACCACTTGGCACCCCTCAGACTCAGCAAGCTCTGAGCCCTTCCAGGGACATCCTACGACCTTCTGCACTTCAGGGTGCTGCAGGTACCTCTGGAGACCGCTGAGGGGTGGAAGGGCAGAAAATCTGTGGTGGGCTGTGAGAGATGGGGGATGTGTGCCTGGTGGGTGTAGCCATCCCCCTCCTCCCCACCAGGCACAGGACAGGCCTGCTTTGCTTTGCTCTCCTGCCCACAAACCTCTCCGAATTCAACTCTTCCCCTCTCTGCTCCTCACTGAAGTCAAACACTGGTGAGCAGCAGCCTGTTAATGCAGCCTGGTGCCCAGAACCTCTGTGTCCCTCTGCCCCTGCCTTGCTCTGATGTGGCAGCCCCTGCAAAGCCTGTTTCACATGAAGGAACCCTCTGCCACAGCAGCCTCTGCTGCCCTTTGTCCCAGAATTCCTCCTGACCAGGTAGTGGTTCATTCCAGGCCGTGTGGCTCTGCTGGAGGTTTGAAATTCTCTCTGAGGACACATGGGGGGTTATTCTGTGGGCAGCTCTGGGCAGGTCAAGGGGCTCTTGCCCTGCTTGGAGGCCACCAGCACGACTGAGGACAAACGTGTTCCGTGCAGACAAAATGCATCATCTACAGCTGGTGAGATCTTGGGATAAAAAATGTCCTGTGCCCTATTCCTGAAGCACATGAAAATGGGGCACAACCAGGGCTGAATACCCAGAAGGGTGAGAGAACTAAACTGAAGTCACTCCAGCTCTCACATGTGGAGTGTTCGGTTCCATACATGATGAGCCAAGGAGCAAGCACGGGCGGGCTGGGAGCATCTCAGGTTACCTGCCAGGGAGGGGCACTGAGGAGTAATGGGGTAAAACTGAAGGGAAGAGCTCAGTGAGGTCCAGAAGGAAGATTAGGCACTTAGGGAGCAGAGGAGCAACTGCAGCCACGTAAGGCCCGAGGAGGAGGCGAACAAGGGACTGCAGCTCTCCTGCTCTGGCCCAAGTGCCAAGCCTCAGGGCAGGGCTGCAGGGCTGGAACCCAGAGTCATGAAATATCCTGAGCTGGAGGGGACCCACCAGGATCATCAACAACTCCTGGCCCTGCACAGACACCCCAACAATCCCTGGGAGAGGAGTCCAAACGCTTCTGGAGCTCTGGCAGCCTCGGGGCCCATTCCCTGGGGTGCCTGGGCAGTGCCCAGCACCCTCTGGGGGAAGAACTTTCAGGGTGTTTAATGACTTCCTTGGGAGTGTTTGCCATGAACCACTGTTGAACATGCAGACAGGGCACCAGCCTGCTCCAGTGTGATGTCTGCAGGTTTTTACAGTAGGAAACCACGGCCTGGGCATGAGGACACAGCTGGACATGGTCCAGCTGCTCCTCAAGAGCTGCCAGTGCATGTGGCATCTGCACAGCTCTGAGTGATATTCTGTGAGAAATGAGCCTGTACCAGAAAAGAAGAATGAAATTAATAAGGCAGCTCAAATCTTCCCTCCACAGCTCAGGAGCTCACGGTGCTGCCACGCTTGGAGCACAGCCCATGGGCTGGGGAGCAGCTTCAGGGTGGAGCTCCAGCCCCTTCCCTGCCAGAGCAGGGCTGGGGAGGCCAGGGGCACCAGGGCAGAGCAGGGGGACGTGCTGTACCCATCAGGATGGCCCTGAGTACCAGAGCTTTGCAGGGCTTTGCTCCTGGAGCCCAGCTCAAGGTGCTCCCCTCTGCTGCCAGCCTGGCCAGAGCACTGCAGGGNAGATGTTCTCAGTCTCCTTCATGGACATGATCCCAGCAAGAGCCCCTGGGCCTGGCAGGCAGGGCAGGGCAGGGCAGGGCAGGGCAGGGCTCTGCCAAGAGTGCAGTGGGGCCGGGGCTGATGTGAGGCAGGAATCTCTTCTGGAGGGAGAAGATGAGGAGGAAGGCGGTTGCTGAGTAGGGATGAGGCCAGAGCAGGGTGGCAGGAACCTCCCTGTGCTCTGACTCCTGCCCGTGTCCCTGCGGGGTCCAGGCTGTGGCAGTGCCAGCCCACACGCTCCTCTTTGCCCCCTGAACCAGGGGCCACATCCTCAGGTGTGGGAATCCCGGGCTTGGCCCACAGGGCTCCTTCATGCAGGGACCAAACCGCAGGCTCAGAGCATCCCAATTCCTCTCACAGGGAATTGCATCCCCACATGGCTGAATGCTGAGCTCCTGCTGCTCCAGCAGCGCTGGGGTGACGGAGCCCTGGATCACCACTGTGCCTTGGGTCCCACCCAGCATCCCTGCCGGTGTCCCCACGGCTGAGGGCCTGTGCAGGAGGGGCAGGCTGGCCCTTCCCGAGGCTGGGAATGCAGACGCCGGGTCCCTTCATCTCACAGCGGAGATCAGCTGCTGGATGCTCGTTGCTTGGCAGCCACAGGCTTAGAAATGTCAATTTCTAATTAAAACCATGCACCCAAAATCTGCACACACTCCCCAAAGCCCGGGATTCTGTACCCTGTTCTCAGCTGCAGGGGGCACGGCAATATCCCCCAGTGTGCCAGCACCTGGGAGTGAGCCAGGGTTGTGCCAGGGAGGAGCCAGGTGAGGCACAGGCACCAGCTGAGCAGGAGGGCAGCCAGCTAAAAAAAGCAGATGCCAGCTGATAAGAAGGGAGATCGAAGATGTGACCCAGAAACAGGAGTGAGGAAGGCTCCACTGGAGCAAAGCCAGGGTGCCAGGCGCAGAAATGAGGGCAGTGGGATGGGAACCCCATGGGACATGGAAGTGCTGGGGCCTGGATGTGGGGATGAGGCCACAGAGGAGCGGGCAGCCCCCTCTGCCAGGGCACTGTCAGCAGCCAGGGCCAGCCAGGCCACATTTCCCTCCCTTGGGGACCCGTGTGTCCCCTGGGGCCTGGAGCCTGTGCTGGGCAGTGCTGCCTGGAAATCACGGAATCCCAGAATATTTTGGGTGGGGAGGGACCTTAAAGCCCATCCAGTGCCACCCCTGCCATGGGCAGGGACACCTTCCACTGTCCCAGGCTGCTCCAAGCCCCATCCAGCCTGGCCTTGGACACTGCCAGGGATCCAGGGGCAGCCACAGCTTCTCTGGGCACCCTGTGCCAGGGCCTCCCCACCCTCACAGGGAACAATTCCTTCCCATTTTCCCATCTAACCCTGCCCAACTGGTTTTCCTTGTGGGAAGTGGTGTTTGCAGCGCTGGGAGCTGGTCTCAGGGTGAGGTGACATGTGCCAGGCACCTGGTCCCTGGTTCTGCTTTGGGCAGGGACACAGCAAATCCAGCCCCTGTAGCTCCAGGAAGAAGAAGGTAGCTCCGTGGTAAAGAAAATAAAAAGAAATAGGTGTTTTTAAAATCCCTGTCACTGGATTGATTGCAGGTTTGGAGAGAGTAAAAATAAGAGTTGTTGGCTTTATGGTGTCTGAACCTTTAGAGTTTGTGTTTCTACGCTCCTGCTCCATGAGAATGACACCAAGGAGGGGGGGAAAGGCACTGGGACCCCTCAGTGAAGCCCCCCTTCCAACCAGGCCATGGCCAGCACCGGGCTCACAGAATCAAACAGCCTCACTGGGGAAGGGATTTTATTTTTTGAAGTTTGCAGAACCTCTTTTTAGCATTTTCTCACGGAATAATTCTGGGTTTCTGCTTCCAAGTGACATTCAATTTCCACATCTGAGCTAGGGATAAAATGAATATTTTTACAACCTGACTGAATTCAAACCAAAATGCTCAAAAAATGATGGAACTGTCATCCGTGGAGCCAGGCAGGGGTGGGCAGGCAGCTCCAGCTGCTTGATGGCTGGGGGGGTTGGTTTGCCCAGTTCAGACTGGAGGAACCTCCAGTTTGCCCAGTTGGTGGCTGCCCAGTGTCCAGGCGGGGGTGCCCGAAGGAGATGGGCTCTGGAGCAGCCTCAGGCTCTCCCCGTTTTGGGGGTTTTACCCTGTCAGATCAGACATGGTACCGGGCTCATCTCTGCCATCCTCTGCCTCCCTGATCTCCTTTCAGCTGATCTCAGGAGACATTTGATTGGCAGGTCATGCCAAACACATTTGCTTTGAAGTTTTCCCAGTTTCCTTGGAAAAGACTTCCTTATGAAAAGGACCTCGCTGCCTGATTTCCCTCAGGTGGAGAGCAGAGCCCTGACATGGGGAGGGTGGGAGATGTTTCACTGGGCAACCTGGGCTACTGAAGGTGTCCCTGCCCATGGCAGGGGGTGGGATGAGATGGGATTTATGTTCCTTTCCAACCCAAACCAGTCTGGGATTCTGTGCTGGATTCACCAAGAATAATAATAATTTTTTCCCCAGGGTCTCACATCCCCTATGCCATAAAATCATCCTTTAATTAGTGAGGCCAAAGGGTTCCATGGTTAGCAGTGGGACCTTGTTTCCATCATGTGCATAATGGACACACCTTATTACTCAGGTTTAGTTAATCCTGGGTTTGCTCCACTCTCATCCTTCAGCATCTCCTGGCCTTTCTAAAATCTCCAAATTCTGTCTCAAAATCCAATTCCTGGCTGAGGCACAGACAGAACAGCATTTGCTCCCTGTTTTGCAGGGTTCTTTGGGAAAAGACCCAGCTTTTAGGAAAAATGCAACTTCCAGGTGTCAGGCTGGAATTCCCTCAAGAGAAGTCAGATTTCCAGGGACTGGGAAGCAGCAAACACAACACGTGGGGTCACTGGGCTATCCCAGAGCAATTGGCTCCACACCAGTGCAGGGGGAAGTCCGGGAGCGTTATCCCTGAGCATTTTGTTCGTGGGGTGCTGGGTGTCCCCCGGCAGGATGGGGTGGGGGGACAGGGCTGGGTCCGAGATGCAGCATCAGCATCCCACAGGCCTGCAGTTAATTACCCAAAAAAGCCAACTCTAAGCTTCATAAAAGCCTATAAAGGCTTCATAAAAGCCTAATAGAAATAGAAATAGCTGTGCTTTGTTTTTAAAATCACTTACAGCACGGATCATTATTAGTCTAATTATCTCCCTGCAGTGTGGAGATGCCGCGGTTGGGGTGGTTTTTTTGTATTTTTCAGGCACAGAAAGCACACAAGGCACGTTTTGGAGATGGAATAGGATGGAATAGGAAGGCCAAGTGGGAGGCAAAGAAAGCTGTGCTGTCCCAGGAGCCCAGGGCTGACTCCTGCCCCGGTGTCCAGCTCCCTGCTGCCCTCCCCACTCTGGATCCTGGACCCAACAGCAACAAGGTTCAACCCAAGGCTGGGCTGAGGGGGGCAGAGCCGTGGCACCCCTGGCACAGGGCGGTGAATGTGCCAAGAGTGAACAGGGATAGAGCTCGAAAGAGAAATGAGTGACAACACAACACAAGAATGAAGAGTAAATAAATGGAAATTAATTAAACCCAGGGGCGTGGTATTGACAATCCACAGACCAGGTCTGTGGTGTGAAGTCCCTGAGCTGAACAGAACTGGAGGAGCTTCAGGGTCTCTTCCAACCCACCCTTCTGTGGTTTTGTTGTTCTGTGAAATCCCCGCTCTGCGTTCAGGGCACTGACACCAACAAGATACTGCAGCCAAAGGACACAAGGGACATTTTCCCGAATTGCCTTGCCATGTTTAGTGACAGATACCCTTCTTCCCTGCCAGCCATTTATTCTCCTTTACTGATATTCCATCCATTTCCTGGTGGCTGCTGCTCCCTGGGTGCATTAACGGCAGCAGCTCAGCACATCCCAGAGTCCCTCTCGAGCTCCTCGTGGAGAAGCAGAGCCTGGCCCAAAGCCTATGGGAGGTCACAGGGGTGGCACTGGGGGTGAGCAGTGAGGCAGGAGTGACCTGGGGAGCAGCGGGGCACTTTGCACTGGGGCACCCAAGCAGGCACCATCCATGTGCTTTGGGCACAGCCAAGGGCATCCTTCCACCCTCCAAGGGCACTGCAGGACATACAGGACTTCCCTGGAGCTGAGGCCACCGAGCTGGGATGCAGCCACTCCAACTGGGAGCCTGCCTGCTGCAGCCCTTCTGTGTCCATCTGCTGCAGACGGAGCCAGGGATGGGCCTGCAGGCACAGGGATTGCTGCTTGCCCTTCACGGGCACCTGTGCAGTGACAGGGACCCTGCAGACACTCTTGTCAAGGTGGAGAGGTTATTTTAGCATCACTTCAAATGCCACGCTCTGAGGGGGCTGCTCAGGGTGTCCCTGTGCCCTCACCTGCCCCTGCAGGAGCTCCCTGCCTCGAGCCAGGTGGGGGTGGGTGGCGGAGGTCGGGGGGCACCTCTGTGGGTTGGTGTGCTGGGATCTGGGAGAGAGAGGAGGGCAGAGGTAGTCCCCAGCCTGGCATCCACCCAGAGAGGGCAGAGCGGGGCTTGGCTGGGCTCCTGTGCAGGAGGTGCAGCTCTGCCTCCCTGTGTGCAGGGTCTGGACATCAGAGCTCTCCTCTGACACATTTGTGGCCTCTTGGCACTTGCCCAGCTCCAGGTGCCTCCAGCAGGTTCTGGCACAGCCCTGCCTAGCAGGAGGGAGTCAGGGACAGATCCCGGGCACGTGAGGATGGATCTGTCCCCTGCCAGGATCACCTGCTCAGCATGCACATGGACACCCATGGGATAGGAAACACCAGGCCTGGACGTTTTGGGTGCAGAGCCCACCAGTGAGGGTCTGTCCTGTGCTGGGACAGGAGCAGTGGCCACGGTATTGCTCGGGATGGGAGAGTAACGGAGCTGTGCCTTGGGGGAGAACAAGGGACCCTGTGACCCTGCAGCCTGGGAATCCCAGAACCCCAGAATGGTTTAGATTGAAAGGGACCTTAAAGCTCTTCTTGTTCCAGCCCCCTGCCATAGCAGGGACACCTTTCACGATCCCAGCTTGCTCCAAGTGCCGTCCAACCTGGCCTGGGACCCTTCCAGGGATGGCGCAGTCAGAGCTGCTCTGGCAGGAGCTTTCCTGGATCTCCATGAGGCACCAGAGCAGCCAGGACTGAGTTAATGCCACTCCACTCGCCCCAGCTGCCTCCTGCTCCTCCAGAACATGTGGAGGAGGAGCAGGTCCTCTCAGCAGCCATGTGAGAGTGAGGGACAAACGGCTCCCTCCTGCTCCTGGGGATCTCCGGGATAACACCACAGCCTCCTGATGGGGCTGGGCCTGGTGTCTGGGAGCAAGGAACAGAACTGGGGCCCAAAGGGAATGGCAGAGGCTGGGAACGACTCCCTTGGATGCAGTTTTCCCTAACAGCACCATTGGTCCATGGAGAATCCCAGCGTTCCCAACAGCTCCGGCTGCAGGAACCCACTCCAGGGCTGGGCTGGGAGCCTGGGGAATGCAGAACAGCCCCTG
This sequence comes from Dicrurus megarhynchus, assembly GCA_013399195.1. Taxonomy (NCBI): domain Eukaryota; kingdom Metazoa; phylum Chordata; class Aves; order Passeriformes; family Dicruridae; genus Dicrurus; species Dicrurus megarhynchus. Next base: position 175,383 of record VXAD01004721.1, on the reverse strand, counting down.
GGGAATGCAGAGCAGCCCCTGCTCCATGCCTGTGTGCTCCCACCCTTGCAAAGAGTGGGGAGGAGGGACCCCCCTGCAGCCCCTCCGTGGCAGGGGGGTGAGGTGGTGGCAGTCACGGGCACATGCCCAGGGTACGGTGCCACAGCGGTGCCACAGCGGTGCTGGCAGGAAGGGACATCCCCACCTCCTCTGGCCACCAGCCCACAAGGGACAGCAATCAGCAGCAAGAGGGGTGGCACTCAGCTGTACCTGACAGTGGCTGAGACTTGGAAACTGGGTTTAGTAAGAACCTGTCACCACCTGACACCCGCATCAATTGCGGCTGAGGGGGAAAACTGTCCAATAAAGAGAGCAGTTCCAGAACAGGTGTAACTGGCAGAACAAAAGTGCAAAAAATAAAATAAAGTTCTGAAATAAAGTGCATGAAATTTAGAATAAAATGCTGATTCCATCACTTTCTCAGGGATGCAAATGGTATTTCTTCTCACTTCTCTCGCCCAGCAGTGCTGTGTAACATGCACCAGGCACGTGGTGGGGCAGAGGATTCCCGCTCTTCCATTAATTTATTCCCATTGCTGTATTTGTTTTACAACATTCAGAGCAGCTTTTACTCAGTGTTGATTGAAACATCTTATTTTCCAGATCAAAGTGCTGCTTTGTGCTTTAATGAAATACTTTGACACAATAGCTCTGCGTTTGTTGGAAATCATTATTGAATATATTGCGAGCTGCTGGTCCTCTCATTAACTTGCTGTGTGCTTGTCTTCCCATCTCGTTCAAAGTGTCAAAACATTTCACTACGGAACAGTTCCATCAGGATACACCAGCAGTGGCTGCACACACGGGGATGAGGCTTTGGATGGGATGTGTGTGCTGGCCCAGTATCAAAATAATAACAACTGTGAAAATTAGAGGCTTGAAATTAAAATTCATTTTGAGTGTAACTGTTGTTTTCCCAGTGAAAACTTTTTACTCTTTGCTCAAATGCCACCCAATTTTTCCCCTTTTCTGCCCCTCACCTGTCCCTTTTTCCTGTATGTTCATTTCTCTGCATTTGTAAAAGTCCCTTTTTTCCTCCCGGAGCGCCCAACACATGCAGTGCAACAGGGAGATGCTCTTTGCCAGGGTCCTCATCCCTCGTCAGGAATGCAGCAATCCTCCCGTTTCCACAACACATTTGCAAAATCCTACAAATATTTTCACTAAAAATTGCCAGTTTCTCTAATCCCTGGGAAAAGTATAGGAAAGAAATGAAGAATTTTAAGTGTGATTTGAATTGTCCTCAGCCTGGAAATATCCATTTTGTGACTCTCAGAGAAAGGCTCAACTTTAAGAGCAGAAATCTCAGAAGTGGAGGAGCAGCAGCAGAAATTCGGGCTGTGCAGAGCTGAGCTCCTGCCCTTCCCTGCCCTCCTGGGCTCGGGGTTTGGTGCCACTGCTTTGGCAGCGCGGGGGACAAAAGGCTCGGGCTGGATTAATGGGAGCCCCCCGGAGAGATGCTGCATCCCTGAGCTCCCGCAGAGGGACATGTGCCCTCTGTGCTCACTTACTGCACTCAGCTGACCCGTGAAAGGCTTTTGAATGCTTTTCCAGCCCGTGCCCGTGTTGGAAAGGCTTTTGAATGCTTTTCCAGCCCGTGCCCAGCCCCTGCCCGTGTTTACCCAGCCATGTGCTCCCTGGCAGCTCCCGCGGATTCACTGCCCGTCGCATCCCCGGAGCCGCTCCTGCTGCAGCCGCTGCCTGTGCGGGCACGGCGGATCGCCCTGCTCTGTGTGTGAGCGTGTGCCTGGCACACGGAGCTCATGGAGAAACCCGATTCCATTATTCCTCTTTTTTTTTTTTTGGCCGCTCTCGTGCCGCAGGACGCGGCGGCTGCCGCAGGAAGGCGGCTGAAGTGGCTCTGACGGGCTCTAATTCGGCTGCGGGAGGACGGAGCCCAGGCTCCTGCCTCACCCTTCCCCCCAGCCCCTCCGGAAGGGTTTTGTCCGCTCAGCAGAGGGATAACCCAGGGCTGGGCCAGGGGACAAAGGGCTGGGGGCACGGGGAGAAGGGCAGGGAAGGGCTGGGCACGACCCCGGCACCTCCTGCGGGAACGCATCCGGTGCTTCCCGTGTGGGGTTATTAACCAGACCATGGAGCAGCCCCTGCTCCCGTGCATCCTCACAGACCCAGCGATGCAAAGGCTTTGTTCTGGGGGAAAAAAACAATGACAGGGAATTGTCCCATCAGAAAAGTCCCAGGGTGGCTCCTGCAGGGTCCTTGGGGCACCTGGGATGGGGACGTGAGGGGACAGGGACACGAGGCAGCACTGGTTGTTCACTGTCTCACAGCACAGGAGCTAGTCCAGCCCAGATGCTGCCCCACAGAGGGTTTAAAACATGCAAAAGGCAGGATCTGCCATAAATATGTGAGGGGGAATTATGGAGAATGAAGGAATTCAGGGTGGGGAATGTTCGGAAGCTGAACATCCAAGGTGATGGTCTGCACACAGCCCCAGCAGTCTCTGGACCAGCAGTGGCACCTCAGCGAGGCAGCTCTAGGAGGAGTTTGGGCTTGTCATGTTCCCAGCAATGCTCCCTCAGCATCCTCCGCTGGCCGCAGGCTCTTGTGGCAGCAAACCCTTCAAGTTTCTCTCCTCAATACCTCGAACACCTCGGCATTCCCACCTCCACCCTCCAGAGCAGCTCTTTTCAGAGCAAATCTGTCACAGAATCCCAGAATCCCAGAATGGTTTGGGTTGGAAAAGGACCTTAAAGCTCATCTCATTCCACCCCCCTGCCCCCCTCCCACTAGACGAGGTTGCTCCATCCAAGCTGGCCTGGAACACCTCCAGGGGTGGGAAGCAAGTACGGGCTCTGGAGCCCAGCCCACAGCCTGGGACAGTTGGATTTTGTGCAGGGTGTCCCTGTGCCCCTCCCTGTCTCTGAGCTTTGACAGCGAGCTGCAAGGCATGGCCACGCTTGCCCAAGCGTGCCTGCCCCGGGCTGCAAATCCAGCCAGAAGCAGAGCAGGAGCTCTCAGCCAGGTGCACAAAGCCATGTTTCATTCACCTGAGGTACATAAAGCAGGGTTTGCCTCACTGCTCTGTTCATTCTGCACCAGATCAAAGGAAAAGATCCCTTTCAGCGTGGCACTGCCTGCTGGGGCACAGCCAGGGCAGGGGGACATTGCCAGCAGGGCAGGGGCTTGTCCCTGGGGTCTGTCCCAGGATACCCGGGCAGGGGAGCAGGGCAGGTTCAGCCCAGAGCCACCATTACCAGGGCAAGAGGAAATGGCCTCAAGTTGTGCCAGGGGAGGTTTGCAGTGGATATTAGGGAAAATTTCTTCAGGGAAAGGGTGCCCAGGGCAGTGCTGGAGTCACCGGCCCTGGAGGTGTGGATGTGGCACCTGGGGACAGGGCCTAGTGGTGACCCTGGTGGTGCTCTGGGGTCACGGCTGGACTCAATGACCTCAGAGGTTTTTCTGTCCTTAGTGATTCCATGGCTGTGATCAGACTCTGGCGGTAGCACAGCTCCAGCCCCAAGCCGGGCAAGTGAGTCCAGGAGCCAGGGCCAGGGTCAGGGGTGGTGCCTGGGGTCAGCCCAGTGCCCACCCAGCAAAGCCCCAGCAGGGCAGCAGCTCAGGAGCCAGACAGGCCCTGGGTGCAGGGGAGTGCAGTGCCAGTGATGGGATCAGCCCTCGCCCAGCCCCTGCAGAGCTCTGGGACTGCACCAAGGGCCCCAAGGGACAGGGACCGCCCTGGGGCCTCGCCAGACAAGCCCCCACGGGGGGATGCTCTGGGGACCCACCCTGTGGGTGCTGGGTGGCAGAACACGACTCACCAGCCTGGCAGGGACGATGGCACAGGCACTGCCAGCACCCAGGGGGCAAAGTCCTTCAGCTCCAGGGTCACACAGCCTGTGGTGGCCTTGGTGGGCTGGGGTGAGGCTGCCCACCCACCCTGTGCCAGCACAGGTACACAAACACAGCAGTGCCCCTGGCTGTCCCCATGGGAGGCACCTGGAAATGTCACTGTGGTGTTCTCGGGAAACCTCCAATGCCTGGCACAGAACGGGGACACGCCAGGGGAGCTGGGGAGCTGCTAATGGGGGGGTACAGACCCCCTTCTCAGCCCACCTGCCTGTCCCAGGCTCCTCTGGGCTCTCGGCAGCAGGCCTGGGACTCTGCCTGTTTAACTCCCCGGGAGATAAACACTGCCCCAGTGGCTGTCAGGTAATTGTGGTTTTGTTTCCCAATAACTGCTGCCCAGGGGAGGTGCTGGGGTAAAGCAGCACCCGAGGAACACGTGCAGGAGCCACTTGGGAGGCAGCTGGGACAGGCTGGCTGCAGTGCAAGTTGTGGCTCAACCCCACATCCCAGAGCTGGGCTGAGCTTGGGTGGGAACCGGAGTCCTCAAAGTGCGTCCAGCACTGTCCCTGGGGGTAGGGGACCCTGCTGTCACTCCCCCCCAGCTCCCATGGACTGCTTATCACACCTGTGATACAGGTATGTCACAAATGAGCCTGAGGACTCCTCCAGGACAGGACCTTCAGTCTTCCTCAAAGCATGAGAAGACACAGAAATGGTGGGTCTGTCCTCCTTTGGACCTTCATGCCAAGCTGTGTTGGCTGGGAGACCGAAGTTTGGGCGTAAAAGACAAAAAGCCCCAAATGAAATGGACTGGTGACCACAAACCTCCCCTAAGACATCTGAGCACTGAAGTGGTGGAGAAGGCACGGATGGGGCAGCAGGATCCCGCTCGAGGGCATCGGGAGCAGTGCTGGGTCAGGGTCCACAGGGATGAGCTGGGGGTGAGCAGGACCCTGGCCAGGCTGGGAGGGGAGGCCTGGGGCTCCTCCAGCAGCGAGCCAAAGCAGCAGCCGTGCAGCTGGGACAGGAGGGTGTTGCACACACTCCTGTAGGAACCTGCACTGCCCAGGTCACCCCAGGCCTCCCCAGCCCCTTCTCCCACCCACTGCACTTTTGAGGCGCTGACATTCCCTGCTCTCCCCTCTCTGGCAGCAGCAGCTCCTGGCAGAGCACAGCTCCTGGGGAGCTGACAGATCCTTCATGTGCAAACACCTCAGCCAAGTGACAGGGTAAGGGCTGGGGCTGCCCCCAGCTCTGGCACCCCAAAGGTGGCTGTGGGGGTGGCACAGGGCAGCACCTCGGGCAGCGGGGGGCATGTTTGGCAATGCACAGAGCTCGGGGTTGGTGCCCTGGCCCTGTCCTGCCCCTTCTGACTCCTTCACTGCCTCTTGATCCAGCTCCCAGTGAGCACCAGCCAGGAAAGGTGCAGGATATTAGGGGACATCCCTCAGGTCCCCACCCTCACAGTCTGGGGTGAACCTGCCTGCTGTTCCAGCGGCCAGATCTGCCCTGTGCTGGTGTCACTGGTGTCACTGGTGTTGGCCAGCGACTGCTCAGAGCCAAGTCTGGCCCCTCACTGTGCCCATCACCACCCCAGACATGTTATTTACTGACTCCATCCTTTTCAGTGCTTCACCTCCTGACTCTTCCCCAAACTTTGCGGGGTGGTGGTGTCTGCGATGGTTTCCCTTGGATTAAGAGGTCCCAGTGGAGCCCCTGGGCTCTGCTCTGCTCTCCTGAATGCACCATTTCATGTGAAGCCCCTCAGGGCTGACCACAGTGTCAGTGTCAAAGAAACCTCCTCCTGTGGGAGATTCTGAATCCTCAAAACCCTGCGCTCGCTTTCCCTGAAGGAATCCTCCAGATGCTGCGGGTACAGCCAGGGCATGAACTGATTTCGGGGTACAGGGCGTGTGGAGGCTGCAGAACAGGTTTTCTTGCAGAATTCTGGTATTCCTTCAGCTCCCTGGGACCCCAGCCGTGACCAGGGGAGTGACACTGGCTTATCCCGCCCCTCTGTTTGCAGTTTTTCATCCCTCTGTGCTGCTGCCTCAGTGCACGTTCCCCTCCAGAGCCCTCCTGCAACCAAAGGCTGACCCAGGTCCTTCCTCCCCACCCTGGGCAGCTCCCTGCAGAGGGAGGTCTCCTCTCCCCCTTCCCAGTCATTTCCCATCCATCACTCTGACTCCAGCCCCTGCAGACCCACTCTTTGCAAACTCCCACCTCGTGTCCTTTCCTGGAACAGCCAGATCCTCTGCCAGGGCAAGAGCATCAGGGCAACTCATGCTCCATCAGCCAGTTTTCGTGTTTGCCTTTGGGGAGTGAATCTGATTCGATTGGGGTGCATTCTGTGTCCTTCTCGTGGCTTTCTGAGCTTCTTCCTCATCTCTGAATTGCTAAAAGGAGATTCCTCATCTGCTCTGAGGAATCCATCAGCCCTGGCAATGTTGCCTCCTCAGGTTCGCAGGAGCCACAAATTCTCTGTGCTGATTTCTGGGCTCATTCAAAGGTGCTGCTCAGCTCCTCGGGTTTTATGAAGGGCACAGAATTCCTCAGTTTTCCATAATTCCCTGTGATCATCATCTTCCTCTGCCTAGAGTGACTGAGAGTACCACAAACCTCCAGTGCTTCAGGCTCTGGGTGGGAGGCAAGGAGCTGCCTTCCCTCAGCTTCCCCTCTCCACCTTGCAGAGACCTGGGGCAGCACCCAGAGCCGGCTCCCAGCCGGCCCCTTCCCGAGGGGCTGTGCCTTGGGCAGGGCTCCCTGCTCCCCTTGGGGATGTCTCCAGGCTGTGTGTGAGCCGTGGATACCAGGGATCACCCCCGACGCCAGGCTGGGCACGGCACCGCAGCCTGGCCTGGGAGGAGCCTGAACCTTCCCCCTGCTCCCTCCTTTGCCTCAGTCCGGTGGGGCAGCCCCTTGCTTGGGGCTCAGCCCCTTGCTTTGGGGGTCCCTGCAGTGCCGTGCAGCGGCAGCAGGGTTTGGGGTGGGCTGAGGGGAGGCATCCTGGGCCATGCTGCACTGGGGGACGCCTTTCCAGAGCCTCGCAAGCCCCACGCCAGACACCCAGCTCCCTTTGCCAGCAAAGCCTTGGTCACTGGGACCATCCCTGCAGCCTCAGCCAGGGGCTGCTCTGGGGTCCTCCATCCCCACGCCCCCAGCACAGTCTCTCACCTCTGCTCGGGGCTGTGGGGACTCTGAGGACCAGGACAGCCACACGGAGCAGAACAATGGCACAAATCCCATCCCACAGGACTCACCGAGGTGCTGAGGTGACCACTTTGCTCCTGGGATGGATGGAGCCTGTTCCAAAGCCTTCCTATCCTCTGCCAGCTGGGAGACCGAACGACGCCCCTGCCCCCAGAGCCAGCGTGGGCACAGAGCGACTGACGGTGTGTGGTGGGAGGGGTGAACTGGGACCTGCTTTGGGGACATGTGTCACCTGTCACTGCCCTGATGAGGGGCCAGCTGATGCCAGGGCGGCCAGGGCACATGGCAGTCATTGTGCAAGGGCTGTGAAGGAGTGGAGGAGCTCTCAGAGCCATCACAGTCCCACAGTTTTGCCCAGCACTGGCTCCCCCAGAGGACACAGAACCAGCTCCAGGCTGCCACAGGCAAGGCTGAACCCTGGAACCCCCCTGTGCCCTCCTTCTGCAAGATCACCCAAATCCCTGGAAGTCACTAAATACTGTGAATTGCTGTGATTAGTCGTCCCACGATGCATCAAACACCCATCACCACCAGTGTGCCACCAGCTCTCTCCACTCTTGCTTCCCCCAGAACAGCAAGGGAGGATGCCCAGCTGCGAGCAGGCCTTCTCCTCTGCCTCCTCTGCCTTCTCCTCTGCCTCCTCCTCCTCCCAGCACTGCTGAGGAAGGCAGGTGAGGTCCTGCCAAGCGCAGCCCTCGCCTCATTCTGCCATTAAGCATCATGTCAGGGCAGTGATTACCTGCTGTCAGCCCTGCCCGTGCCTCCACACCGAGCACACGAGGGACCAGGGCCGCTCAGCACCCGCTGAGAGGTGCAAAGGTCCCAGGTGGCCTGGGGAGCCGGAGCCGTGCGCTTCCTCGGCCCTGGTTTGCTGCAGAAGAGGCTCGTGGGTCCCAGTTCTGTCAGCCCCGTTTTCAGGCTTCACTGGAGAGCGACGGGAGCAGCACTGGCAGCAGGATCAGCACCGCTGCGTGGGGGGCACTGGGGGTCTCCGGGGGGGAGTTGTGTTAGCCTTGAATGCCCAGCTCAGAGCAGGAGCCCTTGGAGCAGCCGCTCTCGAGGTGCTTTGGTGTGGCTGGAAGAACAGCAGGGCTGGCACTCCCCTGTGCTGCAGCCCTTTGTGCTGAGAGCGCCTGGGGGGCTGCACCTGCAGCCCGGCCCAGTTGCGAGCTGTGGCACATCTGGGAGGAGAAAAGCTCTCTGGACATGGCCAGAAACTATTCCCCTTCTGACCTTTCCCTTCAGAGTAAGAAAAAGACAGTCTTGTGTCGCTGTTCTCGCCGCGGAACGGAGAGACGACAGACTCTGAGCTCAGGGTGAAAGAAGGCCGAAGCAATTTATTAGCTTCTTGGAGGGTTTTTATATGTTAGTTTGCAAAAAGTGTACTATATGGCATAAGGTAATTGGTTCTTTTGACCATCCACCCCTTAGGGTGATTGGCCAAGTTCTAAGGCACCCACCTCTAAATATTTTTCTAGTTGGAGCCATAACAATGGTGGACAACAACCTTGCAGGTGCAGAAGTTTATAGAACTGTAATATTACTTTGAATTACTTGCATGGGAAAGACAGAGCTCTCACAAAATGCTGCTGAGAGCTGAAGAAACTCCTTGCTGAAGCTTTTTCAGCATCCATAGTCTTGATCTAAATTGGAGCCTTGAGGAGCTGAGCAACCTTTAACCTGTCTCTGCAAGCTTTTTCTTTAAAGACACCCAAGAAAGGGTCTGCCCCAGTAGAAACAAACCCAACTCACTTGATTCCAGTGAGCCATGTGCTCCTGCCCAGCAAACAGCCTGGGAAACCAAAATCCAGCACCAGCCACTGACAGGAATTGCTGAGGAATGAGCCCAGGGCTCAGAAGGGCCGGGAGCCACAGCACTGCCTGCAGGGGTCCCAGCGTGTCCCTGGGATGGCAGGCACACAGTGGGGAGAACACCCATCTGCTCCCTCCTGCCAAGGCACCCTGTGCTCCCTGACAGAATGGTGATGGGGTGAGATGGGACTCTGGGGGCTTGGGGGCCCTCCATCCCCATTTCCCTTGGCAGGGAGAATGCTTTGAGTTGCGATTGCTTTTTTTACATAAACCGTGGGTTTGTGTCCGGGATGTTTTGCCTCAGTCTCGGCTTTGTGGCAGTGCTGCTGCTGGGCCGTGCCTGGAGCAGTGGTGGCAGGTGGCTCCGTGTCACTCTGTCCTCGCCGGAGCCCTGCAGGGGTGACGGGCACAGCGCTGTGGCTCAGCTGTGCCTCTGCAGGGGACCCAGCCTGGGGTCTCTGGCCCAAATCTTGCCCCCTGCCCTCCATCCCAGCAATCGTGGGGTGGCAGAGGGCGGGGCAGGGCTGGGTGTTTGTGCCCCGGGGCTGGCAGCATCCCTGTCTGTTCTCACTGCCAGCCATGTTCCTCAAAGGGCCGGAGAGGCTGGAGCGTCCCACCGGAGCCAGGGCAGACCCAGGAGCTGTGCTACTCATACTGGTGTCTCCAGCCACCTTCCAGAGACCCTGCCAGCCCTCCCTCTTCCCCCATCCCACGGAGTCCTCCAGAGCACAGCACCAGCTGCTCCTGCAGCATTCCCAGGCTTTGAAGTCTTGTCAGCCTGGACAAGGCTGCAGAGAAAGGAATGAATCCCTCCAGGGGCTCATCCTGCTGCTCCCGTTGCTGCAGCCAGCCAGGGGAGATGGATGGAGGTGCTTTGGCTCTGCAGGGATGCAGGAGGTGTGTGTCACCATGGCCAGCAGCCCAGGACTGGCACACCACAGTGCTCCCAAAGGCCTGGCAGAGATGGCATCAGGTGGCTGGAGGTGCACTGAGCCTCCAAGGCAGCGTCTGTACAGATCTCCTGGATAATTCCAGGACAGACTCGTAGACCAGGCAAACCCAGCCAGATCCAATTGGCAGATTGGGTTAGTGAGGAGAGATAAGCCGATCCACTTAGGGGCTTTGCTGGGCTGGATTGGCTAAACCAGATTAGGTGCAGCTGCTCGGGCAGTGGGAGGTGGCCCAGGGCTGGGGGGCCAGGACACAGCACCAGGGCTTCTCTCCCAGTAATCTCTGCAGTCTCCAGGGTCACAGGGGGAGAGCTGCAAAGTGGCATTAATACAGAGGGATGGATTAAATGGGAGGCTGGCAGGTAGCATGAGGCACAAATTTCTGCTTTGGCTCACTCCAGACACCTCCCCCCAGCCCTTCTGCAGAGATGGGGGATGCACCCGTGCTTGGCCCCTCTGCCAAGTGCTGCCCCTGGCACTGATGGATCCCTCTGGCCAGGCTGCTCCAAGCCCTGTCCAGCCTGGCCTTGGACACTGCCAGGGATCCAGGGGCAGCCACAGCTGCTCTGGGCACCCTCTGCCAGGGCCTCCCCACCCTCACAGGGAACAATTCCTTCCCAATATCCCATCCATCCCTGCCCTCTGGCAGTGGGAAGCCATTCCCTGTGTCCTGTCCCTCCAGGCCCTTTGTCCCAAGTCCCTCTTCAATGTTCTTGGAGCCCCTTCAGGCACTGGGAGCACCTCTCCCATGAGGAAGGGCTGAGAGAGCTGGGGCTTGGAGAGGAGAAGGCTCCAGGGAGACCTCGGAGTGCCCTTGAAACCAGGGGAACTTTAAGATCCCTTCCAACCCAAACCACTCCGGGATTCCATGATCCATCCTTCCTCCTCTGGCTCTCTTTGATTCTCCCTGCACAGCGCAGCTCCTTCCCTCTGCCCTCAGCCGCATCCAGAGGTGACAGTGCCGGGCAGGGAGCGGGAACACGACGGGAACAGCGCCAGTGGAATGTGGGAGGAGCGGCTCCGGTGCACCTGGGGCAGGTCCCCGAGCCGGCCCCGCTGAGCGCGGCAGCCGCAGCCCCGGGCAGGGACAGCTCCAGTGAATGAATGAGGCAGCTGATGAATATTCAGGATTGGCAAAGCAGATCGCTTTCAGCTAAATTTGATCACAATACAGGATAAATTAAGCCCCGGGATGAATGCATCTGCAATGAAGATTAAAAGAACTCACTGTACAAAGTCAGGAAAGTAGGTTTAGCCAAAATCTGACAATGTACACAAACAGATAAAAATAAAGTTCCTTTCACTGAGCAAATAATGAGGTCGGGATCAGCCTCTCTCCAAGTTCCTATGGAAACATGGCTTTTTTTCTTTTTAATTTAAAAATAAAGGGGGTGGGGGGAGAATGCCTGGGAAGCAAATGATGCTCAAAAGGTCCACGAATAGAGGGAGGTGCTCAACACAAGTGATATCTGGTGAGAAAATAACTTCCCCTCAGGGGAGGGCCAGGGAGGGTTGGCAGGGGCTGCCAGCCTCTGGCCCCCACACCCAGGGAGCTGCGGGACCAGCACAGCACCAGCCCCAGCACTGGTACAGATGGTGCCCAGCTCAATTCCAGCTTGCTGAGGTCCTGGATCAGGGCACCGGGCTCTTCTGGCAGCTGGGAGAAGAGTGAAGAGCAGGAGGAAGCTTTTGGGTTTGCCATGGGAGCACAGAACCGGAGAGCTGGCAGGAGGTTGAGGAGAGGAATGGGGGCTCACGTCACATCTGCTCCCAGGTTTGGAAAATTCATTTGTGGGCCCCTAAAGCAAAGCCAGGGATGGCACAACTGGGGAAACTGAGGCAGGGAGCTGGCAGAGCAACCTGCCCAGAGGCTGCCAGGGATCTGGGTACCCACTCCCAGGCACGGGCAGGGTTTCCGTCACCTCTCACTGGTGGTCCTGGCTTTGGTGTCACCCCCAAGGGACCTGTTCCCTCCCCCCCACGTGTCCCTGTGTGTGTGCTGCGCAGGCAGGATGGTGGCAGCCCCACTGCTGGGCGAGGAGCATCCCTGTGGGGTGGGGTCCCCTGTGCCAGGCCGGGAGCCGGAGGGGAGAGCTCCTGTAGGGGGTAAAGGCCTTTCCGAGCTCGCCGTGACCTGTCCCTGCCGGCAGCTGGGGACAGCCCCCGCCTGTGGCACAGGGCACAGGCCGCTGCTCCCAAACCAGCCAAAGGCAGGCAGCTCCTCCCGGGGCCCTGCGAGCCTGGCAGTGCCCTGGCAGTGCCCCCCCGCAGGCACAGCCCACAGGAGCAGCAGGAAAGGGCTGTCAGCAGCTGACACGGCGCCTGTGAGCAGCCCCCGGCAGGTGAGAGGGAAGCATTAGCACGGGAGAACGGGGGAGGAAGGCAGCGTGTCTGGGAGTGCTGTGGCTGAGCAGGCAGGTGAAGCCAGGGGGTTCTGAATAAACCCCCCCCAGCCCAGCCGCACTCCTGCCACGGCCTCAGACACCGGGAGCTGCTCCCTGGGGCTGAGCAGGGCCTGGGGTGGTGACCAGGGACAGGACAGCAGCTCCCCCAGGAGCACCCTGCGCTGGGGATGGCAGCCCTGTCCCCCGCGCCGGGCCGGCCACAGCAGCACTGGGCTGAGTGATGGCTCCCCCCGGCCACCCCTCAGCCCTTGGCTGAGGAACTTGGTACCCAGGGGCACCGGGACTCCCTCCTTGTCCCCCTCCCACGTCCCTCTGAGGGGGAGTTGCTGAACCGTCTCTGCCTAGGACATGAAAAAGCCACCAGTGCTGGAGCCAGGGTGAGGCAGGGCACGAGTGACCCCAGGGGACAAGGGCGAGGCAGGTGGCAGCGGGAACAGGCCAGGCCAGGATTTCCCAATGCCTGGAATCAAGTGCATTCCAGCCAGGATTTGGAGAAAGGGATTTGCAGAAGGAGATGGGCACTTGCATGGCAGCTGGAGCGGGGCTGGGGGGGCAGCCCCTCAGAAGGGCACAGGGACAGGCAGGTGCCACCCCAGCACGGGCAGGGAGGAAGCTGATGGCCACAGCAAGGGGTGCAGAGAGCTGGGGGATCGCAGCCCTCACCCCCTCTTCGGGGGTGCCCTCCTTGGAGCTTCCCTGCTCCCCTCTCAATAACTGCCCAAGCCAGGGTACCCCAGGGAGCTCCCCCAGCCCTGAGCCAGCTCTGCCCATCGCACCAGTGCCAGCCAGAGAGGATGAGGCACCACTGCAGGGTGGGCTGGAAGGGCAGGACAAGGTCTTGGTCAGGCAAAGGGCTGTTAACAGCAACGTCCAGCCTTGGCCCAGGAAGAAACAGGGATTTGAGCTCCCAGGAGCCGCAGCCAGTGGGGCAAGGAAGCTGAAGCCAGTCCAGGATGGCTTCCTGCCCTCCACACATCCCCACCCCATGGCAAGACCTCAGGAGCCATGTGCTGCCTTTGTTGGAAACAACTGCTGCATCAGGAATATTTATTGAGCTTTTTTTTTTAGAGCTCAGGCTGGAAAAACAAAATAATGGTGATTTTGACCTTTTGGGGAGCTTTCCACAGGCAAGGAGGTAGAGGTCGGAGTGAAAAGAAGGCCCATCTGCAAGAGGCTCTCCTCCTGCTTCCCAGGCTCTCCCCTGTTCCTCTGGGTTCCTTGGTGATCCCACTGTGCTCAGACGGTCTCACCCCTATATCCTGTGCCCTAAAGGGAACTTGTTTCTGTTCCTGAAATGCCAAATCCCTCTCTGTCCCCCACGTGAGAGCATTTGTGTCACATCCCGGGATTCTGGCCCAGCGCCCCAAGATGGGGAGGAACCCAGAGAGGTGGAAGCCTCAAACTGGACTCAGGGCCAGGGAGGGGCCGGGGCAGTTCCTGGGGTCGAGGGGGCCAAATGTGCTTGCAGAGATCCCCACCAGCTGCCTTTCACCGCTGCCAGTGCCATGGAGTGACCTTCCCGTGGCACCCAAGGAGCTGGATCACGGAGCAGTCCTGCTCCCCTCTGCGCTCTGTCCGACCCCTCTGTCACAGGGCAGCCTCACCCAGTGTCACCTCGGGAGCAGGACAGGGGACGCAGGATCCTCACTGCGTGACCTGAGCAGCCCCAGGTCACCTGCAGGGCTGCGGTGACACGCAGGGGTTGAGCTGCTGCAATTCGTGGCACTCATTAAAGGAAGTGCTGCATTAATTATTGACGGGTGGCAGCTCAACCCCCAGGTCTGGCACTCAGCAAAACTCCCACTTGAGTTGGCTCCCACTCCAGGAACTCCCCAAAGCCCGGGAGTTCCGTGGGGACGTGTGGCAGGGTGGGCGCTGTCCTGGGGCTGCTCCCTCCTCCTCCCTGGGGTCTGGAGGACCTGTCCTGTCTGAGGGGACTGAACACTTGGGCCCTTTGCCACAGGCCACCAGAGGCCAGACAGCTTCTCTTCTCCTCTCCCACTTCCCACCCTCTGCCGAATCCCAGGAGAGCCCAGCACTTCACAGCTCCGGTAGGAACTGAGGGCACACACGGTGTGGGGGGATTGTCCCCACAGACCTCCGGGGGGCTCGGGACCAGCACCAGTGCCAGAGCAGCACATCCTCCCAAAGCAAGGAGGCCTTGGAATGCATGAGGTAGGATCAGGATGGAGCAGCTGCAGAACTGCCTTGGCCGAAACTGCCAGAGCCAAGGGGATCCTGTACACGGCCTGTGCCAGGTTTCCCACCTGTGCTGCTCTGCTCTCCTCCCAGGCTGGAGTTGAGCCCACCCAGCTCCCCCATGGCTCCATTGGGATGCGTTCCTGGTGGTCCTGGTGCCATTCATCCCTGCACCCCTGCCCGTGGGCCTGGATGTGAACACCTCCTGCTTGAGGAGTTCTGAGAACACCCCTGAGCTCAGGTATTTTGCCCAAGGTTGATGGTTCTGAGGGACGGCAGCTTTTGGCTCTTTCTCCAATAAAGGCGTAGGGCTGGCAGTGCCAGTGGGAGCTGCAAAACCAGAGGAGGAGTTTGGACAAATCCCTCTCGGCTCTGGAGCTCTCGCAGAAGCCAGGACACAGCCCATGCTGGCCTGAGTGACAGGAACTCTGTTCTGCTGCGAGGTTTGGTCTTTCCCGTTTCACGGAATCCACAGCCGGTGACACACGATGGAGAGGGACCAGCGCCTTTCAGCTGCCCACAGGAACAGAATTCCGTCTGCCATGGGCTGGTTCCTGTTCTTACAGCTGTTCCTGTGAGCAGCTCCGGGACCAGGACAAGAAGTGTCCTTTAAGCCCTTTACATTTCATTCCCCAACCTCACAGGAACAAAAGGGTCATCCTGAGTCTTGAGTCAGAGATCCCAAGATCACAGAATCATCGAGTCATGGAATGGTTTGGGTTGGAAGGGATCCTAAAGTTCATCCAGTGCCATCCCCTGCCATGGGCAGGAACACCTTCCACTGTCCCAGGCTGCTCCAAGCCCTGTCCAGCCTGGCCTTGGACACTGCCAGGGATCCAGGGGCAGCCACAGCTGCTCTGGGCACCCTCTGCCAGGACCTCCCCACCCTCCTAGGGAACAATTCCTTCCCAGTATCCCATCCATCCCTGCCCTCTGGCAGTGGGAAGCCATTCCCTGTGTCCTGTCCCTCCATCCCTTGTCCCAAGTCCCTCTCCAGCTCTCCTGGAGCCCCTTTAGGCTCTGGAAGGGGCTCTGAGGTCTCCTTGGATCCTTCTCTTCTCTAAGTGAACACCCCCAGCTCTCCCAGCCTGGCTCCAGAGCAGAGGGGCTCCAGCCCTGGGAGCAACTTTGTGGCCTCTCTGGACTCATTCCAAGGCAAAGAGATCTGCAACCACCAGCTCCTGCCTATAATCCCTGCCCCAAAATCAGGTGGATGCTGAAGAAATGAGGTGGTTTTGATGGAGACACGGGCAGTGCACTGCAGGTCACCTCCTGCCCTGAACTCATCCTGCTGGATTCCAGTGCACTCCTTCCCAAGATCCCAGCCTGGCACAGATTTCTGCCTCGTTGTTCCCTAGATGTAGATGTTTAAAGAGCTCCACCCAGCCTTACTTAAAAGCCACATGAAATTTTCATGCTGTCAGTCTGCGGGGACGAGTTTAATGCTGTTTAATAAAGGCTGATGGCGCCTGAACTTCACAGCAGAGTTCCTTGGCAGACTCCCTGGTGGAGGCAGTGCTCGTCCCCACTGCCTCTTTCACTTGATCTGTCAGCATGAGGAACGAGCCCTGGTGAGCCACGTGGCAACCGTGCTCCTGAGACAGCAGAGAAAGCCCTGGCTAGTTGTGGGTATTTTGTGCAAATGCGTCAGCGTGGTGAGAAGCTGTGTCCTGTGTTCTACACACTGCCGGGTTTTGCTCTGAACCACGCTGGTCTGGGTTAGGGAGCCAGACAAACGCTGTCCCTACCGCCCAGGAGGGGGCTGGGCAGAGGTGGGGAAAGGCAGCAGAGCTGGGCAGGACACAGCCCGGTGTGCCCCAGTGTGACACGGGCTGTGTCAGTGCTCACCTGGCAGCCCAGGCACCCGGTGCAGGTGTGCCAGCGCCTGGCACTGCCTGAGCAGAGCCCCCGGCACGGGAACCCCGCCCAGAGCCGGCTCCAGGCTGGGGCTGCGAACCTCCCCAGCCCAGCCTGGAGCCGGGGGCACCATGGAGCCACTTACGGCCTTAGGAGCCCCCTCACACCAGCTGTGGGCCAGGCTCCAGCCCATGCATGAGCAAACACTCCACAGCCACGCCAGGGCTGCTCCCAGCACATCCAGAGCGGGTGTGGAGCCTATCCCAGCACATCAGTCAGACAGGCTGGGCTGGGCTTTTGACTAAGGCATGGCAGATTCCCACTTCGATGGGATTTAAGGAGAAGAGCCTCCCTGGGCACCTCACGTTTGACGTCTGAGAGCCACTGGTATGATCTGGGAGCCAAAGACCTCGTCTGTTCAGGAGGCTGGAAGCTCCTGGGTTAACAAACCCCACCCAGGGCTCAGATATGACACCAGGCTTGTTATTTCCAAGTTGAGATGGGTCAAACCAGATGGCAGGAGGGTGGGGAAGGGGCAAGGCAATCATTTCCCTTCCCCAGCCGGAATCACAGCCCAAGCTGGGGGGACAAACCAGGAGCCAGGTTTAGCCACCAGGAGCCAGCTTTGTGCACTGCCAGGGGACAGAACAGACCCGCAGTTATTTAGGGACACATTTCCTGTGGGTTTATCTCCTTAGAGGAACGGTGGAATTCTGTGCAAACAGAATATCCCTCTGGAGTTACAGACCTTGAATTCAAAGTTCTTGGCTTTGAATGATGTCAATGGCAAATGCATCTGGGGGGCAGGGCCAAAAGGCATCCTGAGAATGGCACGAGGCAAAGAATGAGGTAAAACACCTCTTAGACAAGGGTAGCGGCCCCAGGACTGTGCCACCATCTCCCAGATAGACTGGGGCCATCTCCCAGTGTCAGCCAGAGACAGAGGCAGGAGGTCCTTGCTGAGGAATGATCAACCAGGGCTTCACCTGGGTCCCCTCCATGGTGCAGGTCCATGACAGGGACACCCACGTGGGTGTCACAGCACACCCGGCTGGCACGTGCAGGAGGGATCTGCCCACAGCTCTGCAGAGCCATCAGCACTCACAGCCTGCTGGTGCCCACCTTCCCTTTCTCCCTGGGCTCTGGAATGTGAGGGCACGGATGCAGCTCCATCCCTTGGAAATCAGAGCGGAAATAATCTCAGCCCAGAGAGCAAAGCCATCCCTGCCGTGTTCTGTGACGGGAACAGCTCCTTGGTGCCCGGGGGCTGAGCTCAGCCCTGGGGCAGCACCAGTGGCCCCAGCGTGGTACCCCAGAGTGGCTGTGGATCCGTGTGTCCCTCTGGATCCTCTCCGGAGCAGGAGCCGGAGCACCAGGCCAGGTCTTGCACTTCCGCTGGGATCTCTGAACAGAGCCCTTCAGCCACTGCCCAAGAGCAGTGGGAGCCACAGGTGCCCCTGTCCTACATTCGGAGGCACAGCACCATCTGGTTATTCTGGGTTGAGCACCTGCCTCCTCTCTCCAGCGACAGCAGCGCTTTGCCAAGGGCTGGGATGGAAGGGCTGCAGGTAGGAGGCACCTCGCCAGCCTCGGTGCAGCAGGGCTGCCCTTGGCCTCCTGTCCCCTCACCTCTGGCCCAGCCCCACCTGTTCTTCAGGGCACCCCTGAGACCAGGATGGTCCCTGGGCCTGGGATGGCCGTTTGTCCTCTCCTGGGGCGCCAGGGGCTGCAGCCAGAGAGCAGATCCTGGCAGGACACAGCAGCCAAAGGAACAGAACAGTCATCAGCAGCTTGGACAGCCCTGGGCACTGCACAGACACAGTGCTGGCCAGGACATCAGGATTATCTTTCTCCATTAGCTAAAAGCACTATGGGAGTGCTGGCATCCACCTGGAAAGCCATCAGGGACAGTCAGAAGGAAATTTCTCATCAAGAAGGGCTGCTGCTACTCAGCATTTGCTCCTGGGAGGCTTTGCCTTAGAGCCCTGGGTCCCCTTGAAATAACAAGCCTTTTCTATTCCATGTATTTATGCTTGGAAGGAGGACAGAGGGCTTGGAAGCTTCCCCAGGAAGTTCATTTGCACGCTCGGCCTTGGCTCACTCAGGCTGGGCAGTTGGACCAGGGAGGGTTTAGGTGCTCAGACCACAGTGTCTGTGGCAGGGAAAGGAGCAGAAAGGTACAATAAAATGGACTCAGGCCACCCTGATGCAGGTGACCCCTTCCAGGTAGCACCCTTGAGTCCCCCTCTGGCACTGCATTGACTCCACCAGCCCTCGCTGGGCTCCTGGTGTGTCAGACCCTTCACCAGCTCACACCATGGAAGAAAAACCTGGCAGCACCCTGGCGGTGCCAGGAGGAGCAGGAGGAACATTTCCTGTTCATTTGAAAACAAACTTCCCTCTGCAGCAGCTCATGCTGGGCCAGGGGTGACTGCAGAGCCACCTGCCTCAGTGCCACGGCGCTGGGGACATCCTGGCAGGAGCAGGCAGCTCTCAGAGCCCCTCCCAGTGCCTAAAGGGGCTTAGGAAAAAGAGAGAAAGCTATTTTACAAGGGCAGACAGTGACAGGACAAGGGGCAATGGCTTCAAATGGAAGGAAAGAAGGTTTAGATAAGATACTGGGAAGGAATTGTTCCCTGTGAGGGTGGTGAGGACCTGGCACAGGGTGCCCAGAGAAGCTGTGGCTGCCCCTGGATCCCTGGAAGGGTCCAAGGCCAGGTTGGACGGGGCTTGGAGCACTCTGGTCTGGTGGCAGGTGTCCCTGCCCATGGCAGGGGGTGGGATGGGATGATTTCAAGGTCCCTTGCAACCCAAGCCACGCTGGACTCCGGGACTGCGTCCTTGCCCAGTCGGGGCTCCCCGGCCAGCGTCTCTGCAATGCTGCCGGCTCCAGGCTCTGCGCAGGGGCCGCGCCGCCCGCCTGGGGAGGGGAGGGTGACCTTGTCCTATATTTTAAAGGCCACTTTTCATCTACAAAAAGCAGCCAAACGAGGGCAGCAGCAGGGAGGAGAAGGATGAGCGATGCAGTGCGGCGCGGCGCAAGGCACAGGCGATGCCTCCGCAGCCTCCGTCCCCTCCCTGGCACAGCGGGGCCTGGCAAGGGGCTGCCCAGCCCTGCTTCCCCTCCTGCCCTGAAACAGAGCTGTGGGGCACAGGGAGGGCAGCAGAGAGGTGCCCAGAGGGGCAGAGCAGGGGGTTTGGGACCCACAGCCCTGGGTCGGGTCCCTGAGTTGCTTCCAGCAGGGATTGGTGCAGCACCCCGGCACAGGAGCCACAGCCCCTGGTCCCGTGCCAGCCTTGCACTGGGTCTCAGACAGCCAGGGAGTTCCAAACCCCGCCAGGAATGTGAAGCAGGACCCCAGCACATCCCACAGACATCCTGCACTCGCCCGTTCTTATTTCCTCAGTCAAAGGTAAAAATTCTCTGCAAGGGAACCAAGTTGCACCATCACACTCCAAACGTATCCCTCAGCCTGGTTCAGAGCTTCAGGACATTAATGGAGAAGCCCAAGTGCATGGTCAGCTTCGCCAGGGCAGCACAAACCCGATGGTGACACACAGACACCTCCCCACCCACTTCCCAAGGGCCCTCCAGGGACGTGTCCTGTCCCTGTGAGCAGCCTCGGGGGAAGGGCCGGACCTTGTCCCTGCCTGTCCAGGGCCAGGGGAAGAGGCAGCCGGCTGTCCCATCTGCTGGCACAGAGCTGGGGATGAGAGCTCCTCCAAGCATCTTGTGCTGCAGCTGTGAGCTCTCGCTCCAGCCTCTGGAAAGCACCTCAGAGATATTCTTCAGCATTTTGCTGCTTCAGGGTTTTAATGATGAGTGCATCGCTCGGTTGGCAGAAGCTGGAGCCGGAGCTTCCCTCCTCCCTCGGAAGCATTAGCAGAAGAAAGGAAGGCTGTTTTCGGGGCTGATGGTCCCCAGTCAGTCTCCCATTTTCTGGGAGGAAAGATTGCTCAAGTGCAGCCATTAGAGAGGGAAGCAGGTGCTGCCTCCCAGACCTAAAATTGGAAGGTTTGCTCTGGTTGAAACAATTCAAGAATTCCTAGGAAGAAAGGCCGAGGTGTCTGCAGAGGAAAGGACAGGGAAGGTCAGAGTAGGGGTGCCAAGGGGACACCACTTCTGCACCTTCAATCCAGAGGCAAAACATTGCTCTGCACACAGGGCCCTCCCCATGCCTCCCTGCCTGATGTGCAGGTGTGTAAAAGCCTGGAAGTGCCATTGGAGCATCAGTCTGGGATGGCCTCCTGCCCTCCTTCCCTCAATCCCTCCCTCCCACCCACTCCTCCCACACTGCCAGCCTCTCTCAAACCTCCACGGTGCCATAGTTTGTGACATCTCTCCTTGCTGGGAGCCCCCATCCCTGGGGATGAGGGAGCCAGAGCTTTCCCAAACACCCGGGTGCTGCTCAGAGGTGCAGGCAGGGGGCTCAGCCCGTGAGGCTGTGGCTGCTCACGGTTCCAGGCTCCCTGGAGATGCTCTCAGAGAAGTTCTCAGATGTTTTTGCCTCCAACAGTGGCCACAGTTTGAAGTGAAAAAGGGAGGTTATAGCCAGGGGGGCTCGGGGTTCTCCCAGATAATGAGTGACAGGACAAGAGAAACAACCTCAAGCTGCACCAGGGGAAATCTAGGTTGGATGTTAGGGAAAATTTCTTCACAGAAAGGGTGGCCAGGCACTGGCACAGCTGCCCAGGGCAGGGGTGGAGTCACCATCCCAGGGGGTGTTCAAAAGCCGTGTGGCTGTGGCACCTGGGGACAGGGATTAGTGGTGGCCTTGGCAGTGCTGGGGGAACAGCTGAGCTCGAGGATCTTAGAGGGCTTTTCCAACCCAAATGAAGGGCACTGTGCTCCATTTTCATGGGATCAGCTCCTTTGGGATAGGCTCAGGGCTGCCGTTCACGAATGGAGCCAAACCTGGGAATGGAGGTTCCTTTAGGAGACACCAACCTCCCGGTAGTGCCAGGGCCCTGCCGTGGGCACCATGCTGTGCCCGCGAGCCAGCCTGGACAGGGACTGCACAGGAACTCACAGAGGTGCCCAGCACCACAGAGGGAAAGGGGCACCTGGATTCACTGGAACCAACACGGAGAAGAAAAGAAAATATAGTCACAAAGCCTGCTCTGTGAAAATCTCTTGTGTGTGGAGGCAAGGCAGGGCAGGGAGTCTGGAGGCTGTGCTGGGCTGCAGAGGTGCAGGACGAGCTCCCACAGCCCTGGGGAGCAGCCAGGGACTGTCCAGAGCTGCCTTCCAGCCCCTCACCTGGGCTGGGACCCAGGCTGGGCACCCCAGCAATGCCCCAGTGGTGCTGGGAAGGAAACCAGGAGAGGAAATGAGGGGAGGCAATGAGAGGAAGAAACCAGGGGAGGAAACAAGCCCTGCAGCAGCCCCGGGGCAGCCCTGGTGGAGCCCTGGGGGCAGTCCTGGTGCTCGATGTCTTTACCAGGGGTTAGGCTCAGTTGCTCATTAATGTTCATGGCTGGGTAAATGATGCACACTGCACGTTTTCTTGTGGCATCCCCCAGCCATGCTCCTGCTGTCAGACAACCTCCCCTGGGCACAGCTGCACCAGTGGCACCAGTGGCACCAGTAAGCTGCCCGCAGAGCCAGGGCTGCATGTCAAAGGGCTTTATTCCATTAAAAACACAGAACTCAAAGCAAACGTGAGCACAGTCCGGCCTGGGGAGCAACCCCTCCTGCCAGGGGAGGGACAAACAGCACTGTCACCTCCTGGCACGTGTGACAGGAGAGCCAAAGGGAGGGGCCCTTTGCCACAGAAACACAGAATGCTTTGGGATGGAAGAGACCTCAGGGATCATCCCATTCCACCCCCAGCCGTGGGCAGGGACACCTTCCACTAACCCAGGCTGCTCCAAGCCCTGTCCAGCCTGGCCTTGGACACTTCCAGGGATCCAGGGGCAGCCACAGCTGCTCTGGGCAACCTGTGTCAGGGCCCCAGAGCTGGATGCAGTACTGCAGGTGGGCCAAGGTAGAGCAGGCAGAGGGTGAAAGAAGGAGCCACCTCCTGACCACCCATCCTCTCCCCGGGATGGATCAATCCCTCGCCCTGCCCTGGAGACATCACAGCCTAGATCCAGACTTCCCCATCTCCTTCCCACATCTCCCTCTCTATTTTTTTCTCACGAGATGCTCTGCTCCTTGAATTCTGCTGCTGTCTCTTGTCACTGCTGGTGTGAGCCCAGATCACATCATCCTCCCATTACCCAGCTCCTGATTTCCTGGTACACGCTGTCCCCGTCGGGAGGCGGCTCCGGCAGCCCAGCACTCCCCTCGGAGCGAGCCTGGCAGCTCCTGTTGCCATGAACAAAGCAGCATTCCTGTCCGTCATCTTCCCGTGCTCCCAGCCCCCTGCACTGAACAGCGGGGGGCTGCACGGCCTGGGCTTCCCCATTTCCCGGCCACACACCGAGATTCCCCGTGGGCAGAGCTGTGGGTGCTGCTGCTCTGCTCTCTGTCCTGGGGCACAGCCCAGGGGCCAGGGCTGTGCTGCCCAGCAGCAGGAGCAGCAAAGGGGATTCTGCCCCTTCCACTTCCTGCCAGCGCTGTGACTGTGTCCCTGAAGGGCACCTGAGAGGTGCCACAGAATTGTTTAGGCTGGAAAAGCCCTCCAAGGTCACCGAATCCAACCATCCCACCAGCACTGCCAGTGCCACCACTAACCCATGTCCCCAAGTGCCACATCCACACCTTTCTGAACACTTCCAGGGATGGGGACTCCACCACTGCCCTGAGCAGCTGTGCTAGTGCCTGGTCACCCTTTCTGTGAGGAAATTTTCCCTAATATCCAACCTAAACCTCCCTTGGTGTACCTTGAGGCTGCCAGAACCAGGACACGCGCTACACAGAGAGCAAAGCACCCTTGGAACCCCACTGCCCCCCCAACACACGGAGCCAGGCTGCCCACCCTGCCAGGCGGCCCAGGTGCCACATCAGGGCTCTGGAGCTCCCTCCTTTGCCTGACCTGGGGTGAGGATGGAGGCACAGGCAGAAAGGACCTCAAGGCTGAGGAAGTTCACGGTGCCAGTTCTGAGCAGGGACAGACCACGGCAGGAGCCTCAGCCTGTCCTCTACCCCTCACCCCAAATTCCCAGGGCAGTGCCGAGTGCCACACTTGGAGCACAAGCCCTTTAGCCAAGAAACAGTTTCCGACCTGGATATGCAAGGAGGAAAGAGAAGAGCCTTGTGTGGGACAGAGGCATCCAGAAGAAGCTGCTCGGTCCCCAGGGACAAGGCACATCTCAGGCAGTCCTGTTCCTCCAGCTGCCCCGAGTACACGGAGCCGGGAGGGACAAGGACTCACCATGGCCACCTCCAAACCCACAGACCCCCCCAGCACGAGAACAAGGCAGATGTTGCACTCCCCCCAGCCAGCCACATCTGGGGGTTCCTCAGCCACAGCTGGCAGATATTTGCCCAATTCTCTTGGAAGTTTTCTCTCTCATAGCTCTGGTCTTTACAACACCCTGTGAGGAGCCGCTTCCCAAGCAAGCCCGGGGCTGGGGGAAAGAGGCTTCGAGGTCATCAGGTGCCCCCCAGCAGCTCGATGGAAGCTGTCCTGGGTCACAGCTCCCCTCCACACCTCTCTGGTTTCTCAGAGAGGCCGTTCAGCAGTGCCTGTTGTACCCGAGACACAGCACACCCCCTCCATCCCCAAACATCCCCCTGTGCCCCCCACAGCCCCGCCTGCCACTGCAGAGCAGGAGCAGGGACACTGACACACACGGGGTCCCCTGGGAGTACAGGACACGTGGCCGAGGAGGGGACAGACAGACTGGCAGCACTGAGGGCACTGTCCAGGCCAGGTGGGTTGCCTGACCAGCTGTGGTCACCAGAGCTCCTGGAGGACCAGAATCACTCAGAGCTGAAATGCCAAGGTCCCTTGCAGGCCCCACGGAGGGCAGCTGTCCCAGCAGCCCAGCACAGGGACAAAGGGGCAGAGGACCCTGGTCCTGCCCGTGCTGTCCCCCCCAGCAGTGGGGCCAGCCCTGCCCACGGTCCCTGGGAAGGAGGAATGAGTCAGTGCTCGAAGGCCACTCATGCACGGTGTGGGTGGAGCAGAGCTGCAATCTCTTCCCCGGGAGATTGCACTCCTTGCAAAGCCTCTTTATTTACTTCTCCTCATAGAACACAGCAATCACTTGCTCCCCGACTCCTCCGCATCCGGGGCTGCCACACGTGGGCAGGAGACACTCACACCCTCCCAGTGTGCCAGGCTGGCAGCACAGCACTCAGCCAGGGCCAGGAGCTCCTCCCGGGACTGATGTGACACCGAGGAGTCAGGAACTGACCACCAGCTTCACCCCTGGGCCACAGGACACCTGCAGCCCCATTGCCACCCCAGTCCTGAGCGGGACGCCCAGAGTGTGGCAGCCAGAGGGTACCAGAGGTGCCCAGCAGTCAGACGTAGCCTGGCTGGGGCTTTGGTGGGGGTGAGGCAGGAGAAGCCAGGAGGATGCTGGAAGGAGCCTCAGGGCTCCTCCTGGCTCTGTGGCAGTCTCTGTGCAGGCTGAGATGGTGTCACCCCCTGTCCCCAGTGAAATGCAGGTGTAACTCACTGCCAGCTGCAGACAAACAGAGCTTTCAGTGCCAGGGACACTCCATGACGCTTCCCAGGGGCAGCTGTGAAGTCCCTGCTCTGAACAGAGCCCTGGGGCCGCTGACAGCCCCTGAAGGGGAGCAGCAGCTCCCCTGCCCCTGCAGGACCTCGTCCTACCCTGCTGGGGTGGCCACCACCTCCCCCGGCTCTGCCAGCGCTGGATCCTGCCCTGCCTGGGACCAGGGCTCAGGGACAGGGAGATGAGGGAACTTGCTGAAGGGCTGCCAGAAGCAAGGCTGGTCACAAGCCAGGCTGTCCTTTGGGGAGGGGACAGGGCTGAGGACAGCACCCAGCTCCCCCCACACTCCAGTATTAGAGCTGCCTTCAGTCAGCATCACAAGAGTTCAGGGCTCCTCCAGGAGCAGCTTCAGGCACTGCTGTGAGAGAACGGAAAATCCAGCAGGTGTTGTCCAGGCAGGCTGGAAGGAAAGCAGAGCCACTCCAGGAAAGGTCACTTCCAGGAAAGCTCTTCCTGTTGTCCTCTCCATGAGCTCTCCTTGCTTGGAAGGGCACAAGAAGGATTATTTCTGAAGTCTTCACAGTACATGGCAGCTGCACTGCCTAGGGCCTCTGCTGCCCACCATGAGGGCACAGTGCCCCCATCTGCTGCCAGGAGGTGCCTCCCAGGGCAGCCTGCATCCCCCAGACCCAGCACAGCCTGTGGGACTGATGGGCTGTTGCTGCTTTGGCACCCAATTTCTGCCCAGCACACAGCGGAGTCCAGGGCAGTATCGAGGTGCCCCCCCGGGCAGGGGGACTCCTTACACACGTGCCACCCCCCAGCTGCAGGGGCTGGCAGAGGGATGTCCCTGTGGCTCTGCCCCAGCCCTGGGGCTGCACACGCAGCACAGGCTCCCAGCCCCCTCACCCTGCTGTGCCTTGGGGGAAATCCTGCCTCTCCAAGTCTTCTTCCCACCAGCACATTTCTCATCCCCAGTGTGGAATTGAGTCCTCCCGTGGGCACTGGCCCTGCTGCAGAGACCTTTCCCTGGCTGCTCACAGCCCCGGGGTTGAGCCCTGTCCCAGCACATCTCAGGGAGGAGGAGCTGTGGGGTGGGAGGCAGAGATTGCCTTGTTCTGTCCCATCAAGACTCAGCCCTGTCAGATTTTGCTGTCCTTCCTCATGCCAGACACCATCTGCCTCGCCTCCCCCAAATCCCACTGTCCACACAGCTCCCCATCCCACCTCACACATCCCCCAAAACTGCCTTCCTCATGTCTTCTTGCTAAATCCAAGCATTTGCATTCCACCTCCTCAAACCCACTCCTGGCCCATGTCCTGATGCCGCAGGCCACCATCCGTATGTGGGAAGGTCTTCAGAGCAAGCCACTGCTCTCCTCCCCACATCTGCAGGCGCTCAGTGCTCTCCTGAAGACCCCACCGTGTGTTTGGGCTGCTGGTGCCACACGGGGACTCCAAAGCTGGGAGGGAGAAAAATCCTTCCAGCCCATCCTCAGCCCAGCCCGAGGTCCCTCCAGTCCTCAGCCACCTCAGCACCTCCACGCCTGCTTCACACCTGTGGTGAGCCAGATGTAATTCGTGCCTCCATCCCTGGCAAACCAGCCTCCATCCCTGCCTTTGCCTCTGCTGGTTTTCCAGGGCAAAGGACTCTTCCACTGCCACTGTGGCTCTGGAGGAGCAGCCCCCCCATGCTGGTCACACATCTGTGTCCCACCACACGGGACAGGCTCCTGTTGCATGTCCTGTGCCACGTCTGTGCAGCCACCACGCCAAGCAGGGGCCAGGGGACAAGGGCAGGAACCTTGGGCACTCTCCACACACTCATTCCCGTTCCCTTTAGGAAGCAACCGGGTCAGGGAAGCAGGAAAGGCATGCGGAGCTCTCCACCACTGCATTTCCCCATTGATCCACGGGAGCAGGAGAGGCCGGGACAAGCAGCAAAGGGGGACACCAGGGGCGTGGGGAGGAGGAGAAACAGCTTTGAAACCCGGGCACAGACACAGGGCATGGGTGCACAGCAGTCGTCAGGCAGCAGCTGACCAGGAGATCCCGTTCCTGGGCACTTCCCTCCCCTCCACTCCCCGCAGGACAAGTGGAGCTGCTGCTGGTGTCCCTTGGTGGCCACAAGCCTTTGTCATGAGCACCACAGTGAGGGCGGAGCAGGTCCTGTCCCAGCAGCCGGGCTGGATGCGGCCAGCCCTGCTCACCCCCCAGAACAAACCCACCTCCTTGCCGGGGAGCAGCGCTGATTTCGGGACACCCCGGGGACATCCAGCCCGAGCCGCGCTCCCTGTTCCCTCTGCGGGGCACTCTACACCTGCTTTACACATTTGGGCAGCCCCCGAGCCCTTTCCCAGGGATTCCTCTCTCCAGCACCTCCCCTCCTGCCCTGCATCACCCCGAGCCCCCCATCACCCACCACGGACAAGAGGGAGAGGGGAGGTTCCGAGGGGCGCTGGGAGGACCGAGGGGAAGAAGCCGAGCCCAAACCCGCCCGGCTGCCCAGGACCTGCAGCTGTGTGCTGCACACACTGGAGCTGCCCTTTGTGAGCCCCTCGGGCTGCACACACAGCTCTGAGGGACCCTCCTGGGGGCACAGGCAAAGCCACCAAATGATGCTTTCACTGGGGTGGAAATTATACCAAGTTTAACATTTTTTATATAACTTTATTCAGGAGTTTTCTTTGCCCTTGGCACGGGGAAAGGGAATTGAAATTTCTTTTCAGGGGTTGGTCCACCAGGCGAGGTCTGATGAGTTTAACAACTCAGCAGACTGGGAGTAGTACAGAAGATACACAAAAGATAATGACCATTAACGACCATCAACTCCAAACATCACCCCGGCATGGTCGTAGACACCTGGTCTGGGAAAAGAGAGATAAGAAAACCAAGAATGAGAACCTAATTAACATCGAAGGCAAAGAGATTGGTAACCAATAGGAAACCAAATACTGAGAACTGCTACGTGGGACCAGTGAACCCTTAGTTTCTACAGGTTTTGACTGTATAAGTATTTGAAAAATCTAGTAAAATTCATGCATGATGGAATGATTTCCTCTGCACACCTGGACAATGTGTGGATGCAATGATTTCTGTGGTACATCCTGGCCAGAACAGAGTAATGCCTTGATTTTCTAATACTAAAAATCCTGTTGGAGAGGTTTTGTTTCTCCCACAGTTTTGGTGACAACTGGGTGGTGACCATGGAAGAAAAAATGGTTTACTGCTGGCACATGACAAAACCTTCCATCTCCTTCCATCTCCTTCTGTCTCCTTCCATCTCCTCCCAGTCCTGAAGTGTGGGGAGGCTGATGAGCTGAGTCTCATTAGAGCTGGATGAGGACCCATGCCACAATCAGAGGAGTTGTCTCATCTTTTGAAGTAGCAATAAATGTTTTGCCACTGAAGAAGGAAAGGGAGAGGAAGAAAAAAAATGTAAATCAAAGGAAGCTTTTCCCTTGGGAGTTTAAAAGGATCTTTTGCAGGGAACAGCGGATAATAAGGAAGGTGGAACATCTTTTGCTAATGCAGGAGAGCTCTTGACCTACCCGATTCTGCTGAGGAATGAAACGAGTGAGAGCCCCAGAAGGAACATTAGATACACTGGTTATCGGTCTTGTTAAGGAAATCAGTCCATTAAATGAACACACTTGGGCAGTGAGAAGTTTCAGCAGTGCTGAGCATGCAGAGCCCTCCCCAGCGAGCTCGTGCTAATGAAATAAAGCCATTATAGGCCCCGAGTGACCACCCTGCACAGCTGGGTGACGTGTTTAACTGCTCCCTGCTGCACTGACTGCACAGGCAAGGACTCTCAGAAGTCTGTGGAGCTCAGCAGACTCTCAAGTGATGCTTTTTAAATCCTGAAGTGGCTGTCTGAAAAACAAAACAAAAATACCCCCAGACAGGAGGCTGTGCTTCACACAAATGGAAAAATCGAGCCCTAGGGACCACCCAGCAATTCTGCCGGGCTCCTCTTCTCTCCCAAGGTTTGCCAGCTCATCCCTTCTCCATCCCCTCCTGCCAAGGTGCCAGGAATTCGCTCCAGGGACATTTGTGGATCTCACAGAGGTGGCCAGGCAGTCCTGTGGCAGGAGCCTATGTCACTGTCCTGCTCTGGAGCCACTGACCACAGGTGTCCCTGGAGAGAGCCATCCATGGGCGGAGCAGGGGATCCCACCCCACGCCATGTGTGTGAGCAGCTCTCATCACTCTGAAGGGCAGAGAACTTACCCAGAGAAGGATTTCAGTGCTGAGTGAACACACATTAATGTGGCCCCATAAAATCCTCCATCAAACCTTATTAAAGGATAATTCACTTTCTGTCACTGGGAACAGCCGGGCTGTGCCTGGAGGGAGCACCTGACCCGAACTGCAGGTTCCTGCAGGACTGCAAAGCCTGCCCGGGTGCTCCATGGACCGGGCACTCCTGGGGGCTGGAGCAGCCAGCCCCTTCCACACCAGCAGGAACTGGGGCATGCGGGAAGCACCGGCGCCCAGCTGGGATGTCCAGGACCGCTCAGGACACGTCACAGCATTCAGCCATGAGGCAGCGCTCCCAGGGATAACCCTGGATCACAGTTCCTTGGAATGACTGGAGTAGGACTGTCTCCTGCTAGCTATGCCAGCCAGGCACGAGGATTCCCTGCAGCCCAGTGCTCAACACACACGGACGGATCAGGGACACAGAGCTGTTCCTGTAGCACAGATGCAGAAATTCCAACATCTGCTGCCAAACCTGTGAGGATGGAGCCACCCAGAGGTCCCTCTCCTGCTCTGCCACCCCTGCTCTGCACAGCAGCAACTTTCCCTCTTTGCAGGGAGCATTTGTTCCATCCGACCAAATTTTAACAGCAAAGCTGGATTTGCTGTTGGATGCTCCTCGTGGGAACTCTCCCCAAAAAGGCAGAACAAGCAGCCCCTCCCTCACAGAACACAAGGAAAGGTGTTTTTGGGGAAGCAATAAGAACTTCACCATTAACAGGGCTGCTCCTGGAACATTTAACCCACAAGCTTCTAGCCAGGCCAGGGAAGGGATGAGCAAACTGCACAGCAAAGGCAGAGTCCCACAGGGAACTCCTGTCCTGGCTGGCTTGGGGCACCCGACTCCTGAAAAGCAATCACTGTGAATTCCCACTGTTTAGAATCCCACACTGGTTTGGGTTGGAAGGGACCCTAAAGCCCATCCAGTGCCACCCCTGCCATGGGCAGGAACACCTTCCACTGTCCCGGGTTGCTCCAAGCCCTGTCCAACCTGGCCTTGGGCACTTCCAGGGATCCAAGGGCTGCCACAGCTTCTCTGGACACCCTGTGCCAGGGCCTCCCCACGCTCACAGGGAATAATTCCCTCCCAATATCCCATCCATCCCTGCCCTCTGGCAGCAGGAAGCCATTCCCTGTGTCCTGTCACTACACACCTTTGTTAAACAAAGATAATTTCATTTAAAAAAAAAAGAGAAAAAAAAATCTTCACAGGATGAAAGAGGTCCAATTCCCAAGGAAATTCCTGTCCCCTGGAGATCCTTTCCCAACAGACATGGCCACCTTTTCACTTGCTCAGGTGCAAAAAGAATTCCCGATTCTGTCCAGTCAAAAGAAACAGCTCTTGTTTCGTGCATCATCTGAAACCTCCACAAATCCACGTCTGCTGGGATGTCTTTTCCAAACCCAGCTTTTCAAGAATAATATCCATGACATACCTCTTTCCCAAACCTCTTCAGCCTCCTGTGTGCCCACAGCTATGCCCAAGTTAAGCTTTCCTGGGTGCTCCAGGCTCTTCCTTGCACTTCCAGCTGCTCCTCAGCTGAGGGAGTAATCAGGGATTTTTGAATAAAAACCAATGGCGATTTCCTTTTATTTTATTTATTTATTTATTTAGAAGCTTGAAACTTGCTTTTGTATTTACTGTAATGTATAAAAATCACAGCGATCCCCTTTCTGCTGCCCTCCCCCAAATGTGTGCAGGCACAGCCACCATAGCCAGGGAGGAGAAGCAGCTTTTGCTTTTAAAAACCAACAAATGTGGCTAAACCTGCCCTTGGGGGAGGAAAAAACACTAAAAATGCTGAAACCTTTAGCATAGGGTAGAACTATGTCCTGTTTTGGGGAGTTCCACACATGCCATGGGCAACCAGTGTCCCCCAACCTCCAGGCCAGGGGTTTTGAGGGGCTCCAGGCTCTGTCCCCTCTTCACCATCCCTCCTTTACAAATACCAGCTGATTTCCTGAATTATTTAACGGCTGTGGTGGGAAGAGACATAATTTTCCAGGCAGACACGGTGAGCAAATTGCAGAGGGGCACTGCAGGGGCATTCCCGACTGCTGGCACCTCCCTCCTACCAGGTCAGCCTTGCCTGGCCCCTGTGAGAGAGCTGCAGCTCCCTCACCGAGGGGGGAAACATTCCAGGGTTATGGCTTCAGGGATCTGAAGGCCGGGAGATGTCTCAGCACTCCTGTTAAACATTCCCAGTTTGATCCATGCAGGACACAGGAGGCACTGCCTGCAGCCTGGGATGAAGCCAAGGGAAGGGAGCCTCGGTTCCTTCTCCCCGTCCCTTGCTGCCTGCCCGCAGGCCTGGCAGGGGCTGTGGCTCAGGGTTTTGGTTCCCAGTGCATGGAGCCCCTCGAGCTGCGGTGGCCAAGGGCTGCGGGAGCCCCAGCTCAGCTCCATGGGAAGGGGAAGGTGCCAACCCTGCAGGATGCAGGACATTGCTGCTGCAGCTCCTCCCTCAGGAACCCCCGGGCAGGGCAGGAGCGGGACCAGGGCACCCAAAGCAGCGGCTCCATGGATTTTTCCTCCTATCAATTAATCCATTTGGAGTTCATTTGCATCGAGGCTGCCTTGCGGCTCATTAGCGCTGTCCTAACGAGGCCCCTGCGCAGTCGCTGCCTCAGTGCATTAATCCCAGGCTCCAACACAGCCCATGCTCCCTGCAGCATCCCCCGTCCCTGCTCCAGCTCCACCCTGGTTTGTACCGCACTTGTCTCCAGGGGACAGGCTCCCAAATCCCAGCGCAAAGCAGGACAGGAGATGCAGGATTCACGAGTGGCTGTGGAATAGCTGAGCACACCAGGAAGGAATGGCCAAAGACAGCACATCCCTTTGCCAGGGCCAGGGCTGCCGCACACGCCACTCTGTGGCTGTTTGACAAATACCAGCAGTACCAGGGGTAAATTATTTCCTTTCTCAGAGAGAGGAGTCAAGGCGCTCCACTCCATCTTTTTCCATATTCCAGGAGCTCGGTGCCAGCCAGTCCATCTGCAGCAGCTGGTGCAGGCCATGCCCAGCTGCCAAGGCAGTAGCAGATATAAACATTGCTCCAAACAAAGGTGGTGTGTGTCTAAGGGACCCTGGAAATCCTCTCCCTCCTGTGAGTTGTTGGAGGCACAAATGGATTTCTATTGTGTTATTTCTGGAGAAAAATAAGGATACAGCAGTAACAAACACCAGGAAAACCTAATAAAACCAGAAAAAGACTGGAACCGAACCACAGTGGACAGAGATGGGCAGGGTTGCCACAGCAAAACACTGAGCAAAGAACAGAAATTCAGCTTAGCATTGAGCAGGAAAAGAGAAACCCCCAAGGAAAAGTTGCTGGTTCAAAAAATAATTAACCCTGAGCTGACTTCAGATTTAAAACCACAGCACTGCCAAGCTTTCCACACCTTCCCACCTGCCCCCCTTCACCTTGTTTGCTTTTAGAGAACAAGAGCAAGAGCCCTCCTGCTCATGTCTGACACCACACAGACCCGTGCTGCTCGAGGACTGCAGGCATCGCTGCCTCGGAGCTGCACAAACCCAACCTGAGCTGCTGAACTACACCAGGAGTGATTCCCAGTGCCACAATGGCATCACAGGCACTGATCCACCCCAAAACCGACAGGAGTGGTCTGGCTGCTGCCTTGGCAGTGGGGAGGACGTGGTGGAAGTTACAGGGGAAGCCACGTGAGCCATTGGAGCAAAGTGTGTCATTTCTCTTCCCAATAAAAAAAGGGAATAGTGCCATGCTGTGACAGGAAGGCAGCTCCCCACAGCGTCAGGCAGCTCCCCACAGCCTGAGAGCTCCCCACAGCCTCAGGCAGCTCCCCACAGCCTCAGGCAGCTCCCCACAGCGTCAGGCAGCTCCCCACAGCCTCTGAGAGCTCCCCACAGCCTCGGACAGCTCCCCACAGCCTCAGGCAGCTCCCCACAGCCTCTGAGAGCTCCCCACAGCCTCAGGCAGCTCCCACAGCCTCGGACAGCTCCCACAGCTTAAGGCAGCACATTCCATGTCTGAATTTGCAGGGTGGATGAAAGCAGCAATCTGTGGTGTGGTTCAGGACAACCCAGGGGCCCCACACCAGAAAACTCCCTGAGACTGAAAACTCGTGTTTGTCCAACATCGCTGAGCCTGTGGGAGCAGGGAGAAGGAACGAAGAGCAGTTTGGGGGGGTGGATACCCTCGTTCTGGGCTTTGCACAGTGACTGCAGGGTCAGTGCAGCCATGGGGGTACCCAGCTCACGCCACTGCTGATTCCCAAAGGGATCAGGCTCACCTTGGCTGAGCAGGGCTTTGCTCCACCCCAGGCTGTGGGGGAAGCACAGCTCAGAGGCAGGAATGGTGCCAGTCTGCCCCCTGGCACAGCTGGACAGCTCTCCCCAGGAGCTCATGCCTCAGTGCCCCTGCACAATGTTCCTGAGCCCAATCCAGCATGGAACCAGAGCTGCAAATCCCAAATCCCACTTGGTTGGCTTGCAGCACTGTGCATTTACACACAGTCTCTCTTTCGCTTTTCAGTAACAACATTCATCTCAGCTGGAGGAAGGGGCAGCGTTCCTAAGCATCACCTAAGGCTTTGGAAGGGCAAGAAAATACTCCTCTATTCCATGTTGCCACTTGCCTTTTACACATACCCTCCTTCCTGCTGACTCCCACCCTTTTCCCCCCCAAATTTATATCCCCACCTTGTCAACATCCAACAAGCTGCTTCCTATGTGCTCACTTCCCTTTTCCCACCAAGTGTGCAGTAGGAGCACGTAAAGCAGTTGGATTCACCTCCACCTGCCTTTAGCTGAAGGTTTGCTGCTTCGTTTCCTGCCCCACAGAGGGACAGTGGCCCCACGGCCTGGCTCCTCCCCACCACAGATGGTCTAGGAAGAGATAAAAATGAGAGACAAAAGGAGGTATTAGGGGGTTTATAAAGAGAAGGGACACGGACATTTTATAAGGTCAGATAGTGACAGGACACAGGGAATGGCTTCTTACTGCCAGAGAGCAGGGATAGATGGGATAATGGGAAGGAATTCCTGGCTGTGAGGGTGGTGAGGCCCTGGCACAGTGTGCCCAGAGAAGCTGTGGCTGCCCCTGGATCCCTGGCAGTGTCCAAGGCCAGGCTGGATGGGGCTTGGAGCATCCTGGGCTAGTGGAAGGTGTCCCTGCCCATGGCAGCAGTGACACAGGATGGTCTGTAAGGTCCCTTCCAGCCCAAACCATTCCGGGATTCTATGATCAGCTGTCCCTACTACAACCTTGCAAAAAGAAAATACCCACCACAATGCAAGTACAAATATATTCTCTTTTCTCAGCTGCTAAAGGTGCAGTTCATCATGGGAACTTGACCATCACAAACTGTTAATTTTCAGTCACTGTTTTTGAGCAGTAGGATTTCCAATTATAACAAAACAGGGGATCCAGTTCATGTGGAAATCTGATCCTTTATCTCATGCTGGCTCTGCTCTTTAACACCTGGGTGAGTACAGCCCAGTAACTATTTCCTGTCACCATGCTGTTCACATTCTTTTACACCAGGCAAAACAGAGTGGCAGCAGCAAATACAAAAGGGTTTAACAGAACGGGAGGAACAGTAATGAGACACTGAGGTGTTGGGTGTATGAAACTGGAGGGATTTTGCTGTGGCTTTGAGCCACCTCCCCAACAGATAAATCACAGTGAGCACCCGACACAGCAGTGCATCACTCGTGGTCACACCACTGCAACACGAGTCCAGAAGAGCTGAACTTCAGTTCACAGCCTGTGTTTGGGCTGCCAGAACCACTCAGTGGGCTTACACCCCTACACCACAGGCACTCTCCACCAGGCAGGGCATCAGCTCCAGCCCAGCAGGAGATGGGAGCAGGGATGCAGAGGACAGCTGAGTGCAGGAGAATCTTGGCAGTGTTAGATTGAGGGTTGAACTCCATGATGTTGAAAGGTCTTTTGAAACTTTAATGATTCTGTGACTTTGAATGTGGTTTATGTTCTGTGAGCAGATGCTGCAGAAGGGCTGGGAAAACCCCAAGGTGTCCAAAGCAGCCACGTGGCAACACTCAAAGTCCTCCAACACATCTGGTCTCCTCACAAAGCTCAGCATCCTCCTGGGTTTCCCACATCTGCTTCTCCAGCAGAAAGAGGATCAGCTTCAGAAGCAGCCCTTAAGAAGCTGGCAAGGTTGGAGAAGAGGGGGAAAGGGTCATTTTAAAAGCTGTTTGGCTCAGTCCACCTGCACACCCTCAGGCAGCTCCACCACCACAGGGGCACAGTCATCGGGCTCTGCCTCAAAGTCCCATTTGAATTTCTTCGTTAGGTGAGCCTTGAACTTTTCAGCCTTTTTCCTCAGAGTCTCATCCACAGCAGAGCTGCACGTGCAGGAGAACAGCACCTGAAACGAAGAGCAGAGGTCAGGGAGAGCTCAGCCATGGCACCAGCTGGGCACCTCCTCCCTGCAAAGACACCAGGGAGCACCAGGAGACAGCCAGGTTAGGATCTACCACCCTGGGACTACTCCAGCTTTGGGGGAACCCAACCAAAGCCCACAGCTCTCACCTCACAGCCCAAGCCCATCCTGTGCCTTCACACCACTGAGTCAGCACCAGAAATGTCTGCACTCAGGTAAGAACTTTGACTGAAGAAGGAGTGTATTTGTAACTGAATTTGTACTGTGGAATTCTGAAATGCGCCCAAGTGTGAGCTAAGGAAAATGCCTTGGCAGGAGCAATTAAAAAAAATTAAAACAGCAGTAGCCAATTTCCAGCAAGTGTCCAAAAGGCCAGTAGATAACTGCACCCATCGTTTCCATGGGTAGAGATGTCCCAAAGTGTTTTTAATATGGTATTACCAAGTCTTTAGGATACTGAGGAAACTTGATGAAAAGGTCTTGAATGTAAGAGAGATGGGAGCTGTCTGGAAAAAGCCTGGTTATCCCCAGCACAGCCATTCCCTCGTGCACAGGGTGCTGAAGTCTGGAGGAACCTCTGCCTTCCATCCCCCAAACACAAACCTATTAACGTGTCACAGATCCACAGCTTCTGCTGGCACCTCAGAGGGAAAGCATCTGTGTGTGAGTAACAGGGCACTCAGCCCCAGAGCCCAGCTCTCTTATCAGCCTGATTCTGCTCCTCCTGAACTTGTGATCCAGAACTAATTTCTGTAAAAGGAAACCTCCTCTGGGGAAAACACAGCCTCTTATTTGGGAGAGACCTACTGAAAGCTGGGTAAAACACTGACAGTGAACACCAAAGTTCACTGCTTTGTGGATGAACATTTGCCTTTTCCTTGCTCACTCTACTGGAAAACTGCCTCTTTCTAACAGAGCTCTTACACAGCAATGCTGCTGGTAGGGAAAAATGGATTAGAAGATTATACTTCCCACTTCTTCTCAATGAACTGCACATTAAATTAGTTATTTCACCAAGTTTTTTTTTCTTTAAGCACTGGTAGTGCTGCACAGTCACTGGTGATGGTGTTCTGCTCTCCTTGTCTTGGATCAAACTCCAAAAATAAAGTCGCTGCTTCCAGAGCTGAGCAGGAGCTGCACAGACAATGCCCTCCCCCACAGCTCTGAGCATCTGCCCACGGCCAGCTGAGGCAGAGAATTCTGATGTCTGCGTGTAAAGTGAGGGGTAAGGCAAGGCCCAGAGCTTCCCTGGCACTACTGCGGGGAAATCCCACGGGAGCAGAGAAACGGAGAACTCTGAGTGAGGAAGGGCTCAGTCTGCAAGGCTTTTCTTTGTCACTGGGAATGTGGTGACTCCTGCCAGGGCTTGAGGGTGATCCTGACACCAGCACAGCTCCTGCTGAGGGAGTAAGACACAGACTGATGGAGCCCAGGGGTGGACAAGACTCAGGCAGCCAAAACCAGCAATAAGGGTTCCCCAAATTTCCAAATTCCCCCCAGGGGGAAAGAACGGCTGGTTGCCATATTCTGGGTACAGCTATGAAGTGACAGCAGTGCTCTGAGTGTGCTGTGAGCAGAGCTGGGCTGTCCAGTCCTGTAGTGGGATGGAAAAAATCTACCAACAGAAATATAAATTAAAAACCCCCCGAGACTTGTAAGAATCTTAGCTGAAGCAATGGTTCCCCAAACATTTTATCCAGCAATTAAACCCAAACACCTCCACCCTCCCCGAAACTACAGCAAGAACTTGGAGTTAACAAGGAGAGGAATGGAACTGCCCCCTGGGAAAGGAGAGGGCACCAAACTCTGAGAGCACCTGTAGCACAACTGCCCACAGCTTCCTGCAGGGCTGGTTCCCACTGCTCAGCTTTATCAGTGTGTCTGCTTTGGGCTTTTTTTGGTAAACTCAGCCAGTTTGCTGCACTGCCAGCAGGGTCACCATCAGTGGGAGTAACTGGTTACACTGGGGCTGAGCCACAGATCTGCCCCCCCCCGTCTCAGCAGAAGGAGTGTCTTCTGCATTTTGGAATAACCATAAATTCCCTCTGGATAAGAACCTGACTACAGGAAATCCTCAACTGTGCTAAGGAATGGAAAAGCTTCTTAAATGCTATCAGTGCCCTTAGCTCAGTAACGTTTTGCTGCAGCTTCCCTGCATACTGACTATTCCAGCTGCCCAAAAATCAGCATCATCAGTCCTTTATGCCAAAGTCTTTTGCGTTGTTTTTTCTTTTTAAGAAAGAATGGCATTTTGGAAAAATTAAACAGAAATCACGTTGCACTTGCCCTGCGTCTCTTGTAGCTGTTGAGCCGAATTTCTTGCTGAATAACAGAGGGAAAAAGTAAAAGAAAATCCCTGAGTGCTCAGGCAGGCTCCCATCTCCCACACAGCTTAATTCCTCTGGCAGCTTCTCCCCTAATCTGACACCCTGTATGCCCTCCCTGCCACTCCCACTTCTCAGGGAACAGCCACAAACGTACCTGTAAGGTGCTGGTTAAAAAGTTGTCCTGGGAGACAATGTCCACAAAAAAATCTGCTGGGATTTCGTTGAGCTGGTGATACAGCACAGAAATGAGGTTGATGTAAAGGTCTTGGTACTTCCCTATGGCCTCCTCTGATCGGCACAGGATGTTCAGAAGTCTTTTCCAGTGCTCAAAAGCATCGTACACATTCCCAATCAGGAAGCAGATGAAGGCAAACTGCAGCTCAGCTGTGTGGGTTCAGAGAAGGGAAACAAAACAAAGCACGTAAGACTAAACAGATATCCTGGGAATGTCTCCTCCCCAAAGCTCTGTAAATGATGTACAAATCCTGGTTTGGCTTTTGCAAAGTGCATTCATACTCCAAACACTGACCCTGTGCTGCTCTCCAGCTGGAGCAAGGCAAAGCAGAATGGGGCAGGTCACCTGTGACTGTGATTATGAGCACTGGAGAGACTTTACAGACAGCAAACACCAAACCACAGAGCCAAACATCAAGCCAGAGCCCACTGTTATTCTGTGAGTGTTCAGCCTGCCTGTGCTGAGTGCCCAGAGCCACATGGGACTGCAAATGCCACTGTCCTGGAATTCTGGGAGAGGTCAGCAATGCATCAACAAGTGTGTTTGCCTTGTTAAACTAAGAGCCAGGGTTCATCGCACTGGATGCTTGGCATCGATTGCTTTGCCACTGTTCCCTAAGGTAATTTGTTCTCTCTACATCCTACGGTTGTCTTTGATAATTTTGAAAAAGAATAAATTGTATAATGGTAATGTACAAAAAATGGAAAAAGGGACAAACAAAGGCTTATTCCAAACCTGGGCTCCAGCTGGGAAGCTGGGAGGGCTTCTCCCTCCCATCCTGCTCCAGGACTTCCACAGACCCAGTATTTATTTGTATCACAGGCTGTAAAATAGGCTGGGGAGTAGTTGAGCTCCGGGAGGTCTGGTGTGCCCACAGCACGGCTGGCACAGCCTGGACACTGCCACTATCACCAGCAGCACATGGAGCACACACGGAGCTGTGCCAGGGAGGGATCAGTCACTGCACCAGGAACCACCAGCTGGGAGGCCCACACCGCCTCCCCAGCCAAACAGGAACAAGGGTCTGGGGGTGTCCATCCCCACCTGATGCTCCCAGGACTCTGTAAGATCTGTTCTCAAGAGGTTCACTTAACAGGTAAGGTGCCAGACACAGGGTCAACTGTGACTACTGCTTTTGACGTAATCTGGGGCAATCTGGGCTGCGGCACCATGTTCTCACACCAGAGTCATGGAACAGAATTACGGAATATCCTGAGCTGGGAGGGACCCACAGGATAATCCAGTCCAGCCCCATGCCCTGCACAGACACCCCAACAACCCCACCCTGGGCATCCCTGGCAGCGGTGTCCAAATGCTCCTGGAGCTCTGGCAGCCTCGGGGCCGTGCCCATTCCCTGGGGAGCCTGGGCAGTGCCCGGCACCCTCTGGGGGAAGAGCCTTTTCCTGATAGCCAACCTAAATCTCCCCTGACAGCTCCAGCCATTCCCTCGAGCGCTCTCCCTGCTCATACAGAACAGAGATCGCAGCTGCCCCTCGGAGGAGCTGCAGGCCCCTCGGAGATCTGGCCTCAGTCTCCTCCAGGCAATGGGAACAGCCCCTATGGCTGCTAAAAACTCCACAAACTTCTGTCCTGCACTGAAGAGACCGCGGCGCGCCCGGGAACAGGCACAGGTTCCACCCTGGAGCCGTGGCTTCGCACAGCAGTGACTCGGTGCTCACCGAGCAGGCCCAGCGGCCGGCCGGGGTAGCGCTGCTCCATTACGCGCTGCAGGGCGTAGCTCAGGTCCATGCTGTGCCGGGTGATCTCCTCGGGGGTGGCCCCGTCCGGGAAGGCCTGCCGGGGCAGCTCGGAGAAGCGGATCTGGGTGCCGGCCCGCGGCCGCATGCGGGGCAGCCGGGCCAGGCCTTCGGCGTAGCTGCGGCACT
>VXAD01004721.1:81571-134796 GCA_013399195.1 Dicrurus megarhynchus | reverse complement strand
GCCGGGCCCTTCCCGGATATCCGGGCCCGGCGGTTCCGGGCACGGCGGCGGGAGGAGCCTCCGCGCCGCCCGGCCCCGCTCGACAGCGGGGAGGTGCCCGGGCTGGGCTGCCCGGGCTGGCACTGCGGCGGTGCCCAGCGGACAGCGGGTACTGCCCCTCGATCGCTCCCGGCTGGCTCCCTGCCCGCTCCCTGTCCCCCCTGCCCATCCCCGCCTCGGTCCCTTTTCCCCCCGCCGATCCCCCGCTCCCAGCTCCCAGCCCCCAGCCCGGCGCTGTTCCCCGTTGCCTCTCCATCGCTGGCGGCTGCTCCCCGCTGGCCCATTGCCCCTAAAGCTGGTTCCCAGTCCCACCCCCCAGGTGGCTGCCATTCCCCTGGGCCCCTCGTGCTCCCAGCTCCGCAGCGGGACAGACGGACAAGAGCCCTGCCTGGGACTGATGGACCGAGAGCCCCCCCGGGACGGACACACGGGGACCCTCACTGTGACACACAGAGCCCTGAGCAGGACGGACACTGTCCCAGCACCACGTCCTCCCTCCCTCCCGGGACAACAGGCAGAGTCGGGGTCCCCAGAGAGGGGCAGTTCCCACCGCCTCCCTGCATCCTGAGCATTCTCACAACCACCTTCGCTGCCCCGCGCTGTGTCCGAGGCTCAGCACCTGCCACAAGAAGCCGCTCCCGGCTCCACCAGCCGCAATTCCCGACCTGGCATCTTCATCTGCCCTTGGTGGGGTGAGATCCCACCTGCAGGACTGCATCCAGCTCTGGGGTCTGCAGCACTGGAGGGACGTGGAGATGTTGGAGTGAGTCCAGAGAGGCCACAGAGATGCTCCGAGGGCTGGAGCCCCTCTGCTCTGAGCCAGGCTGGGAGAACTGGGGGTGTTCAGCCTGGAGAAGGCTCCAAGGAGACCTCAGAGCCCCTTCCAGTGCCTAAAGGGGCTTCAGGAGAGCTGGAGAGGGACTTGGGACAAGGGATGGAGGGACAAGACACAGGGAGTGGCTTCCCACTGCCAGAGGGCAGGGTTAGATGGGATATTGGGAGGGAATTGTTCCCTGTGAGGGTGGGGAGGGCTTGGTACAGCTCGTCCAGAGAAGCTGTGGCTGCCCCTGGATCCCTGGAAGTGTCCAAGGCCAGGTTGGACAGGGCTTGGAGCAGCCTGGGACAGTGGAAGGTGTCCCTGCCATGGCAGGGATGGAACAGGATGAGTTTTATATTCCCTTCCAGCCCAAACCATTCTGGGATTCCATGATTTCTACGGTCTTCTCTTTAGACAAAGCCCTGTATTTCCATGTGCAGTGCTCCTCATTGCAAAGTTCCCCCTTCACTTCTCCATCCTCTCAGTAGGAAAGAGTCCACCAAGGCCCCAGGCTGATTTAGCATCAAACACATTTATTTCACTTTTATTGAATACAAGAACAGTGAGCACACACGCAAACACCACCGAGCACTGAAAAGGAGTATGACCAAAGGGGGAGAGGGAGAACAAGGGAAGAGAAAAGGAGAGTTAGTGAAGGAACAACAGAGCGTTGCAGTTGGTTGGTAAGGTGCTTGTCAAATAAAAATAAATATTATTATTATTATTATTATTATTGTTACTGTTATTATTACTCATGCAATCGCAGGCCAGGTTCAGAATGAATTTGTGGGATTGGGTAAAAACAGGCACTCATGTCTCCCACCCCTTTCCACAGAAAGGCCCCTGGAAGAAAACAAGGTGGCCAGCTATCCGAAACGGAGTGTGGTGATGGGCAGGCTGGGGCTGAGCAGCAGAAAGCCACACCTCGCCAGGAGAACAAGCAGTGAGCTTTTTTTCTTTCCTTTTGTTTTTCTCTTTTTTTTTAAAGAAAAAACCAGTTTTGGACACTGCCACCCACGAACACGCTGGGGGAGCCAGGGGCTGCTCACTGCAAACGGAACTCACGGCAGTCCAAGCGCACAGGGAGCCTAACTCTGTAAGGCTGCTCATTCCCACGGGATCCTTCGCTTCCCACACTATGCACAACGCCAAAAGCAAGTCTGGAGGGTCGCGGTGGCCTCGGCTGGGCTGTGTAGGTGCCCAAGCCAGGTGGGCTCCCCCGAGTCTGAACTGTGCTATGTACTGCTGAACGCCAGCATGGCAGGCAGACCCCAGACCCCGGCCCTCACCACCCCTGGCAGTGCCACTGCTGGGCACGGCTGGCTTGGGTGCATTGGGAAAACAAAAGAGAAAAGGAGCCTCTTTGCTACTGCCTTAAGTGCTGTTAGGTTGGGGCTGTGCTCTCTGAAGGCACGTGGCTGGAGCTGGGGAGCGGCACTGGCACTGGCAGCAGCACCCGTGCTCTTGCCTTCCATGCCTGCAGGAGAAATCTCTCTGCCAGGAGAAGAGACTCCCCAGGGACACACTGGTGAGCAACTGGTGAGCAACTGCCAGGAGCAGCTTCCTCCTGGGACAACGAAGGTGGGAGCAGGGTCTGCCCACGGCATCCTCACAGCTCGGGCGCTCCTGCTCGGGCATCCTGCGAGCCCCGGCAGGAGCTGGCAGAATGCTCCTGTCCCTGGGCACAGTCTGTGTGAGGGGTGGGAGACTAAAGGCAAAATGGTGCAGAATCATGGGCCCTTCTGTTTCTGCAGGAGCTAGAGACAATTCCGAGAAGGAAACCCATTTCTTTCCTTTCCTTTCTGGTTTTGGTTCCGAGCCTACCCGAACTGCCTGGTTCACAGTGTACGGGGCCCTGGGCTTGGCCCACGATCCCCTTCCAAAGGCAGCCCTGGAGGGAGCCTGTGGCTGAAGGCCAAGCTGGGAGCAGCTCCACTGACACCTCCTGGGCTCTCCCATGCAGCCTGGGATGCTGGGGACACTCTGCAGGGATGCACACAGCACGGTCCCTCCACTGCCCATCCGTAGGCAGGTCGGGGGAGCACTGCCATGGCCCTGCCAGCGCTGTCCCCAGCCCTTTGCCATCACACCCCGGGTAATGGGGGAGGCAGGGCACAAACAGCCCCTCTGCCTTTGACCCTACTACAAAACTCAAGTAACTCCATTACTGGGATCCAGAAACAAAGCAAACCCACCCCACCCACCGGCATGGCTCTGCAGGCTGGAGGGGAGCCATGAGCCCTGCGGCTCCCACCTTGCTCCCAGCTGATCCCGTGCCTCTGGTGGGGCTGGGAGCCCATCCCGTGCCTCTGGCGGGGCTGGGAGCCCATCCTACCTATGGCTGTCAGGGCTGGAGTCTTCCCTGCCCCTCCAGGTGACCGCTGCCCCTCCAAACCTCACCACCACACACTGCAGATCAGCCGGCAGGACATTCCTGTCGCCCTCTCCCCTTCCCCCCCAGCCAGCAGCGGCCAAAACCTTCCCCGTTCCCTTCTTGCAGGACTCAGAGTCCCACATGTGATCTAAGAGTCTCCAAATACACCAACCACAGTCAATCCAAGAGTTAATAATTTCAAAATGTCGGCATCATCTGTACCAGCGCTGTTGAATTATTTCAGCATTGTTCCCTCCCTCCCCCTCCGTTATATAGAATAATATACAGAACTGAAATGCACATCCATATGAAACCCCACAGGCTGCTCGTTAGAGATGAGAAGCCATGTACATATCATTGGCTTTGTTTGAAATGAAACCCATTCCTAAATACCTTCAGAGAACAAGAGGTTGGACAAGTGCACAGAGAAGATAAGGAAGGGAAGGGGAAGAGTTAACAGAACCCCAAAAAAATGCAAAAAACCAGCATGGAATGAGGAGAAGGGCGAAATGACACTTGTGAATTGGAAAATAACTCTAAGGTCATAACTTGAATGTTTTTCTCTCTTCTTTCCAGAGGTGGGGAATGGTTTTGCTTCTGCTTGTGGTTTTTTACTTCAGTTTGCTTACTTG
Organism: Dicrurus megarhynchus; assembly: GCA_013399195.1. Lineage (NCBI taxonomy): Eukaryota > Metazoa > Chordata > Aves > Passeriformes > Dicruridae > Dicrurus > Dicrurus megarhynchus. Next base: position 130,934 of record VXAD01004721.1, on the reverse strand, counting down.
CTTTGTTGCAAAGCAGTTTTCCTTTCCATTCAGTGTGCAAGAAATGAACTCATGATTGTGTGTCCTTTCATGTAACATGCAGGATGGTGGCTTATTGTATTGTTACTGAGATTATTGTTATCACTATGACTTTTTAAATCTGATTTGATCACCAATCCAGGAAATTCTTCAATTTATCTGCAGAGGGTTGGCTTTGTTTGTTGGTGGTGTTGTTTGCTATTCGTTTCCAGCATATAGCAGCAGTGCAAGGATGCATTTTGTTTCCTGTTTATATATATATATATATATGTATGTATGTATATATATATATAATATATTTGCTATTCCTTTTTTAAAAATTTTTGTCTCTCGCCATGAACATTGCAGCCAGGATGTCTATGTCTTGCTGACAAATCCAGCATGAAGGCTCCTTCTCCCCTGTTCTCCAGGTTGGAATACAGATGTTGGCTTCCAGGAACATGCTGGTCAAGATTCCTGTGCAAGGCAGATGGGAAGGACCAAGTCACGGAGTGCCAATCCGTGGAGGCTCCTCTTTGGATGAGGGCACTGGGTAGAAACTTTGCAAACATTTGGGGCCACAGTTTGCACTTAATTAGCAAGAGCTCTGGCAATTATCAGGAATTCAGGCACTGGCTGGTGTTGGTGCATGGGGGACATAAGCGGGAGTTGCTGCTCCCTCCCTTTAAGCCATTCAACTAAAACTGTGGATCCTATGGGATGCAGGAATGTCTGTGCTTGTCTGTACTGTGGGACAGGACCAGGCAGCTTCACAAGCCTCTCCTGACCCTCCCAGCTGCAGTGCTGGTCGCTTTTCCAGGCTTAAAAGCTGCCAATCAAAACCTTCATACGATAAAGAAACGGAAAATCCCAGTTCTGAGGAGCCTCTCCAAATGCACCTGGCAGCCTGGCTGCTGCCAGAGCCCCCAGAACTGTTCCCTGTCCTCTCCACCCCTGTCCCCACTGCTCCCACACAGGGGTCTGATGACTGTGCCAACCCAGAAGAGCTGCAGCCCCCAGCTGACGGGGAAAATGGGGTCAAGTAGGGGGTTTAGGGTGGGGCAGGAGTCCCCAAGCCCTGGGGAAGCGTCTGGGACTGTGACAGCTCTGGGGTGTCTGCAGGGAGGTGCAAACCTTGTGTGCTGCTGCCTGCACCTGTGTGTGTACAAAAACTCAGCCTGGGGATCTGAGTGGGACTGAAGAAACTGTACGGTTCTTGTACAGAAATGATCATTTGTGCCAGCATTGGTCTGACACTTTGGCTTTGCAGAACCTGTAGCCAAGCTCCTCAGCCCACCCACAAACCTGAGGTGCCCTCATTCCCTCCCCACCCCAGGCGGGCGAGCAGGTCCTTTCCTTTTTACATCAAGTGCCTCAGAGCCCTGTGCTGAGCAGGACAGCAGGGTGACACGCACAGCGTTGCTTTTGGTGGCATGGTAGTGGCTTCCTGACCACAACCAGGTGGCCGTGCCCAGAGCCACCATGCCAACACCTGTGGTGGTGGGGCCCAGAGACCGCGACCTGTTACACCCCCCTTACCCAGCAGGTGTAAATCACACCTGGCAGCTTCTCCACCTACCTGAGGTTTCTTGTCCCTTTCCTCTGGAGAGGGCTCTGTTTCTCTGTACACCACAGCTTTGGTTACCAGCATGTCGGGGTGCTGGAGTTTTGCCTCTTTGATTGCTAAAGCCAGTGCCTGGAAAGCAGAGGGTGAGAGAGAGAGCATTTATCCTCCCTCTCCTGCAATCCTCCCTGACTGCAGCCAGAAAGCAGCTGAGGAGGATTCCAGGGAGCGCAGTGGGATTCCACGAGGATAGGGATGCAGGGGTTCAGAGCTAAACCCACAGCAGCCTGGCAGAAGAGGCTGGAGCCCAGCATGGGAATCCAGCATGGTTGGGAATTCATCCACTATTGGGACCCCTCACGTGGTGCCTTTCTGTGCAGTTTTTCTGTACAGAGATGCTACTGAAACCTGGGCAAAGGAAAACACTAGAAAAATCTACAGGAATTATCAAATTCATTACTATAATTCTAAAAATTATTTTAGAGCCTTTTAATTACTTTATCTCTTTACATTTTTTTCTTAAGCAACAAATCCCAAACAGTGAGGCCACAGGAAAATGACCCTGTGGCCCTAAAGACTTGTGCCAGTCTTTGTTATTTCATCACAAAAGTGTGTCACTCTTTGTCCTCTGACACCGAGGCAGAGGCAAAACACCACACCTGGAGAGAGTCAACCTGCAGTGAGATTGTGCTGGAAGAGAGAGGTGACCTGGGTCACTGGAGTATTTCAACAGAGAAAGGGCACCTAGAAATGTGTTTATGACTGTAAAAAAGTGATGCCATCACTGTGTTCTGTACTGGGGTGTGACCTTTGCCACGGCTTTGTGGTGGGACATGGCCTGAGGGTCACTGCACCCATGGGGACCCACCCTGCTGGACAGGTTTGGGGCCTCAGGGGTCACTTTTTGGCCAAAAGGGGTAAACAGGTTCAGCCAGAAGCAGAAACATGCAGTGCTGCATCCAGGGACAGCCAGAATGGGGCAAAGTCAGGGCACCCTGCTCCTACCTGGTCCTGGTCCACATCTTCATCTCCCGTGATAATGATGCGCTTCTCTATCCGGGTCTCGGAGAACCCCCCTTTCACAGTCTGCATGAGGAGAAGGAGAGCTCTCACCCCCTGTCCCAGCAGCCAGCTCCAGGCAGGGGGAACTCTGCCACAGGAGCAGGAACAGCACCAGCATCCCCTCAGGAACTGCCCTGTAGGTCAGCAGAGCTCCCACTGCCCTTGGCTCAGGGAGAACTGTGAGACACAGCTGCCCACAGGGGGAAGGAGAAGGGCTGGGGGCAGGCACCAAGCACCCTCCTGCTGCTCAGCTCCTCGCTGAGCTGCTGCTGTCTCTATAGAATCACAGAACCACTGAGGCTGGCAAAGCTCTCTGACATCATCAAGCCCAGCACTGGCCATGTCCCCAGGTGCCACAGCTACACATCTTTGAAATCCCTCCAGGGATGGGACTCCACCACTGCCCTGGGCAGTCTGTGTCAGTGCCTGACCACCCTTTCCATGAAGGAATTTTCCTAAATATCCAATCTAAACCTCCCCTGGTGCAACTTGAGGCCATTTCCTCTCATCCTGTCCCTTGTTCCCCGGGAGCAGAGCATATATTTAATCTGGGGATGCAACAGCCATGGGTGAGACCCTCTGCTGCAGCCTCATCTCCTTCACTTCCCACCCCTGGCCTGCCCCTGGCTGGATGCACACCCCTGGCTGTGCCTGCCTGCTGTGGCTGGATGGGCCGGGCAGTGCACAGGGCACGGAGCACTCCGTGGGATCACCATTCCCATGGGACAGCACACAGCTCCAGGCTTGTTGGAAGGAGAGGGGCCCTCTCTGCTGTACCAAGCACAATATAAATCCACCCATCCCCTAGTTCCAGTGGCTCTCAGGAAGCGCTGGAGCTGCTCTCACCTTGGTAACGTGGGTGGTTGTGGAAGTGGAGAGCGTTTCCGCAGTGGCGCTGAATATGCTGGTGAGCACCTCCTTCCCAGAGCCACCGGAGATCTGCGGGAAACGGAGCGGTGGAGTCAGGGGGACATCGTGGGGGAGCCCCCAGCACCAGCTCCCAGAGAGCCAGGACCTTCCCACTGGGATGCACCCACTCAGCCCAGCACGGGAGAGGAGAGCGTGGCAAGGGAAAAAGGCTCTGAGTTGTTGCACCAAGGGTTTGGGGGGTACAGGGAGAGGTTTCCACAGGGATCCCAGGCCCACAGCTGCTGGAACGGGCCTCTGCAGTGGCCAGAGAGTCTCATGGCAGCTTTTGGCTCTTCCCCACCCACCCTCAGGGCCACTCTAGACAGAGCTCTCAGGCTGCCTCTGTCTCTGTCCATCCCACTGTGCGTGCCAAGGGCTAAGAAGGCTGGGAAGGAAGGCTGGGAAGTATGCACTGGAACCCCAGCCCCAGTGCCAGCTCTGCTCTCCCTGCAGCACCAAGGGATGAGCCTGGGGCAGCACCTGGTGTTTGGCCAGGCTGGACTCCATCAAACGAGGGGATGGAGTAAGAAATCCTGTTCCAGAGGAAGGGCTGTGCTGGGCAGGGTGGTTGGTGGCCATGACCTCCACTGGGAGTCAGGAGACTTTGTGGGTGGCCTTGGGTGACCCTGCAGGATATCCAAGACTAAATTCATCTCAGCCCACTGCACCAGGGACTGGGGTATTTTTGGGAATTATCCTCCTCAGGCAGGTGCTCAAGGTATGGATCTGGCATAGGAAAAAGCCCACAGGTCAGGGTCTCCTGACATCTTGTTCCCCAACCTTGTGAGCATCCTTCTGCCCATCCCAGTACCAACACATCAGCCAGGTGCCAGTGCTGGAACACGGCATGGGGCCCTGTGGGACCAATCCCACCCACTCCCAGACCCACAGGGCTTCCTTCCCCAGCTTGGCCTGGCTGGTGGCACCACGTCCCCCTCACCGGTGACAGGGAGCGAAGGTCTGTGCTGGGAGCGGCCCCTTTGCCAGCCTTGGTGCCGTGATCCTGAAAGAAGAGCAGATGGGCGCATTGGCTCAGGCACATGGGGCAAACGTGGCAGGTTTCACCCTCCAAAGACACTCCCAGTGGGGCAGGGTCCCCCCAGCACAGCTGGCCCCGGTCACTCCCGCTGGAGCAGAGGGACCGCAGGGGACAGCGGCTCCCCCGTCCCTCGAAGGCCAGCCCCGCTTACTGAGGTCGGCAGCGCCGTCTCTGTGGTGCCAGCCTGGGCAGTGGTGGTGGTGTCCCTGCTGCCCGGGGTGCCTCCGTCCACCTGCCGGGGCAAAGGAAACCGGGTGAGCCTGGAGGTGCCACCAGGGAGTGGCTGACACTTGCAGGGACAGTATGGCCATCTCCCTGCTGCCACAGGAAGCCAGGGAGGGCTGTGAGGCCACAGACAGATGGTGGCTGTCACCCACTGCAGATGTTCCTGTGTGCCAGCACTGCCCAGTGGCATGGCAGGTGGGGCCAGGGCCACTCAGAGAATATCTCTGTGTGGGCTTTAGTTTGTGTTTTGGGGACTTCAGCAAGCCAAGGGTGAGCAGAGGCCCCCAACCACCCCGCAAAGACCCCGCCCTCCCAGCACTGCTGCCAGGGACAGGCTTTGGTGGGCTGAGGCTTTGGGGAGCCTCAGGGCTCAGCCTCTTTGGGGCTCTGGGGAGCAGGGCCATGGGAACGGAGCCACCACGTCACCTGGGCCGTGTCTGTGGTGCTGACCCGATGGGGAGCGGAGCCTTCTGCTTCGGTCTTCCTCACAGTCACAGCGTCTGCTTTTGGGGCTGAAGGCTGCAGGAGAAACAGCACAGAGTCAGCAGAGCCAGGCCCTGGGGCACGATGCCAACAGCCCTGAGTGCTCTGTCCGTGGCAGGGCGCTGGGAAGAGGTGACCTTTAAGGTCCCTTCCAACCCAACCACTCTGATTCTGTGCTCCTTGTGCACCAGCCCCTGGCAGAGCATCCCTGCCCCGCTCCTCTGCAGGTGCCACACACAGGATGTCCTCTGAGTGTCACACCGAGCCCGGCCTGGGCAAACAGCAGGGCTGGGCTGCTGCCCTGGGCAGATGGGCACCACCCACAGTGCCCTGTGACCCACACACCCCAAATCAGGCCTGCTGCTCTGTCTCTGGGATTTTTTGGATAGATTTATAGACACCATGGAAAAGGACAAACTGTTTTTCAAAAGCTAAGTGAGACCCACCAAACCAGCTTCACCCATGTGCCGCAGCCATTTTGTGATCTGCACCAGCTCCTGGTGGCTCTGGATACACCCGGGGTGTCAGAGGCTCAGAGAATGGACACAGGCTGCCAGCACTGCCCTGATGCAGGAAACTGGAGCTGCCAAGGGCTCCTGCACAGGGGATGCTGCACCCCTGCTCAGTACTCCTGAGCCAACAGCCCCCTGCCCACACCAGCCCTGGAGTGGATCCCCCATGGCCACAGCACCGGACACTCCACACCAGGGTTTGCAGGCTGGCTCAGAGACAGCTCCCTCTAATTCTGCAGCTCCTTCCTGGCTTCAGGTCTGGACTAACCTCAGCAGCCCTGGCCAGCGCTGGGGACTTACCTGCAGGGCTGGAGGCTGCCCTGGGCTGACTGGGCCGGAGGTGGCCCTGGCCCAGCACAGAGACAAGGCCACATGGAGCTGGGGCTGGTTCTGCTGTTCCAGCCCCTGCGTGCACTTAGCCCCACACACATGCACATGCAGTTTTGTTAGCCCTGCTGTGATCCCTCCCAGCACAGAGTGACCCTCCGTGAGCTCCAGAGCGGCTCCACGAGGCCAAGCCCTCCCGGCCCTGGCATGACCAGAGAGGTTAGTGGGCAGCACACGGCTCTGCACTACACAGACTGGTCACTGAATTCATGCAAGACACAAGGACAGCCCCGGTGGTTAGTGCCACGCGCCCTCCCTGCGGCGCACATGCTGCCGTGGGCTGAGGGCGGGGCAGCCAAACGCAAGGACCGAGAGGTGACAGTGACTTCTCCTGGTTAGCAGATGCACAAAGCACGCAACAGAGCCATGCAACACAGACACAGCGTGCACCGGGCAGGAGTGGGGGTGGCAGCCAGCATGCTTCTCCAAACCCGCCGGGAGCGCCGGCCACAGGGGACACGGAGGCACGATGGCACCGGGCCAGTCCCGGTGAAGGGCATCCCTGTGTACCTCTGGCTGGGAGACATCTGGGCTGGGCTGGGAGACCTTATCCCTGCCTTTGACATCCACTTCCAGTCCGGGAACTACTTTGTCAGTGTGCTGGAAGGAAACCACGCCTTCGTCCTCCGTTTCGCTCTTGTCCTTGTCCAGCTCAGGCAGGCTCCGGGAGATGTCCTCAAAGGCTGTGCCGTGGAAGTCCCCAATGACGGTGAAGTCCACCTCCGCTTCCAGGCTGGAGGTCGAGCTGACCGTGATGCTGGAGCACTTGCGCTCGATGGCCAGGTGGTTGTCCTTCAGGAAGACGGAGTCCTTCTCCTGGTCGGGCTCCTCGTCGCCGGTGTCGCTCTCGGGGGCCCTGTGGCGGGGCGGTTTCACCCTCTCCTCGGGGCCCTCCCTCACGCCCGCTCTCTGAAGGAGACACAATCGTGGAGAGACGGGGCCCGTGAGCACCGCGGGGCAGCGCCGGCGGGGACACTGCGGGAGGAGGAGGAGGAAGTGGAGGAGGAGGAGGAAGGCTGCAGCAAACATCACAGAGTAGAGTCAAACACAACTCAAGCATGGAGACCGAAACCTTTCTGACAGCAGCGGCTTTGCTGGGGGAGAGAAGGCGACTCAACTGGATTGTGCCGAAAGTTTGGTGGCAACGAATCATCTCAAAAAGGCTCGGTCACACGGAAAAAAAGCTCGGCCAGCTTGGAGGCACTTCAGTGCACTGGTGGAAGCAGATGGATGCAAAACAATGGGTCTGATAGGAGACATTCAGAAAGAGCTCAGACGAAGGGCTATCGGATGTCAGTGACTCAAAAAAACAAACAAGGGAAAGAAAGAGAGAAGAGTTTGAAAGGAAAGGGCCCATCAGCCAGGCACGGTGAAGGAGAAGCAAAGGAGGGTGCCAATTCCACTGAGGAGGAGTGAGCCAATTCCACTGAGCATCCTGTGGAGCATCACCCCGGGGGGAGGTGCAGCCCAACAGCTGCCCCGGGGTGAGTCTGCCCCACCGACACCACCTGCCCCTCCAGAGGCCTCAGGTGAGTCTCAGGGTGACCTGGTCAGTGTAATTGACAGCACGGCCAGAGCCAAAGGATGACCTCCCTCCATCCACTCTTCTCCAGACACGGACATACCTCTCAACTCCGCCATCGGAGGGGACGTGTCCCCTTGCCACGCTTTGCTGTGAAGCCATGGGAAATCTAGGCCCAGTTGTCCCTTAGGAACAGCTCTAAGCCCATGATGCCAGAGGAAACCCCACCTCATCCCCCCACAGCCGGGCTGTGCCGGCACACCCCTCCCTCGGCACTGTGGGAGGTTGAGAGGTATGGGGGAAACACAGGGTGTCCAGCAGCCCCGGAGGAACACGCCTGCAGACACGTGTTGGGGTGCGTGTCTGACCAATACATACAGAGAGCCCTGCAAGGGGAGCGGAGGGGCAGCACAGCCCTGGCCGCGGGGCGAGCGCTCATACTGCCGGGAGAAGCGCTTAGCAAAACAGCACTGAGACCTGCGAGACCACTGGAACAGCAGCCTGTATATTCTCTTCTTTCAGGCTGGATTTTACTGATGGGTCACATAAATCCTTTTCTTCCCCACTTGGTTCCTGAGATTTGCTCTGGATTAGAGAAAAGGGTTAGTTGGAAGGAAATGAACTCTGCAGGAGCGGCTCTAGCGCTCACAAGAGCGAGGGAAGCTGCTCCATCACCTGGCCACCAGCTTGCTGAAGGCAGGGCAGGGTGGGCGCTAAGCAAGAAGGGGCATCAACCAACGTAGGAAATGCAGGGGTGAAGCTGGAAGCGTGGGCACGCCGCTGCCGGGGCTGCGTGCCTGTGACAGCCCCAGCTCCTCCAGCCACCCCCCGGCGCCCTCTCCTGCTCCCGGCCATGGAGCTCAGGAGTCCCTCCTGGGTTCAGCGAGCGGCATTCTCCAGGGAATGTTGGGGGGGCGCAAAACAAAAGCTGATGAACCGACTGGGCAGCGGCCGCGCATGCAGCCAGTAAAGCCTGACCACACACACAGACAGAGAGGACAGGGATGCAAAGCGCCTGCTGCCAGTCAATGGATGTGTGAGGAGCCACTGGACAGGGGCAGAGCCACAGAACATGCGCACGAACGTCCCGTCTGGACGGTTCAGTGGAGTTACCACGGCCTCGGCCAGGGTGAGCTCGCAGCCGGAGTCGGGTGAGGCCAGGTCAGCACTGTCTTCTTCGTGCTCGGGGTCAGCAGAGACATTTTCCTTCAGGGAGCGAGGCTGGGAGGTGTTTCCTGAAGCAGCCCCTTGCCCGAGGGCCAAGGAGCCCACACTGGACACAGGTCCTGCTGCAGGGGGTGAGGCGAGGCCGGTGCTCAAAGGCACGTCCTGTGCCAGATTTGTCTTCCCCGTGGCTGTCACTGATGTCTCAGCTTCAGGCACACGCTCCTGTCCCTCCTGGGCCGCCCTTTGCTCCACTTCGCTTTGCTCAAACATCTTGATCTTGGAGGCCACAGAGGTTTCGGTGTAGGTCTCGCTGTCCTGCTGGTTTCCTGGGGCCACGGTGGCATCCCCGTGCTCCTGGGACACAGCTCCTGCCAGCCCAGCCACGCACACCGACACCCCAGGCTCCGCTGGATGCGTCCCAGCACTCGATTGCCCTGTTCTTCCTTCATTCACCAGGGCAGAGAGCTGGGATGTCTCGCTTCCTTGGCACAATCCTGCTGCAGGGGACTGGAAGTGTGGGACATCAGCAGCTTCTCTGGGAGGAGACTCATCCTGCAGTGGCTGCCCCGGAGCCGGGTCACTGTCCCTGGTGCTTTCTCCGACTGTCTGGCTCCCACCATGTGGATCCTGTCCTACATTAAACTCCCAGTCCTGGTGTGGCTCTTGTGCTTTGGGATCTGCAGTGTGGAGAGGCCCTCCAGCCACGGGGCCCTCTTGGGGCAGGTCTCTCAGGATGGTCTTAGTCTGGTGTTCTGCTTCTTCTGCCTTGGGGGGCAGCTCAGCCATGCCAAGGCTTTTATGATGGGACAGTTCTTCCATCCCAGAGCCTTCATCTCTGGTTGGCTTCCCTGACCCTGAGCCCTGGAAGAGCTCTTTGATCATGGGCTTCTCCTCCTGCAGTGGCTCTTCGGTGGCAGGGACATTGCTCTGTGCTGTGACAGAGTCCATGTCCTGGGCCACCTCCCTGGTGGCTGGGTCTCTGACCTGGATCGACTCTGCTGCAGTGTCTGTGTTTCGGGGTGGTTCTCCTGCAACAGGACTTGTCCCCTGGTGGGGTTTCCATGAGGCAAATCCCACAGTTTGGGATTGATCTTCAGCTTCAGGATCGGTGCCCCTGGGTAGTGCCACCTCCGTGGAGGGGCTCACACCCGTGGGCATGACCACCCCTCTGGCAGGGCTGGTGCCTCGGGATGGGTCCGTGCCCCGAGGCTCCGTGCCTGGAGATGGCTCTGCAGGGACAGGGCTGGGTTTCTGGGGAAGGGGTGGAGGGACAGGAGCACTGGGTTTGTCCCCCTCCAACCCCATGGTATGAGCGTGGCCCTGCCGAGACCCAGCTGATGAAGGAGGCGACTTGGGCTCTATCTCTTCCATCTGAAGAACCACTCTGGCACTTTCCTCCCTATCACTGTCTGCTCCAACCCTTCCCGAGAGCCCCTCCAGTGCTGGGCAGATGTTTGGGGACCGTGCTGGGCTCCCTCTGTGCTCCCCAGCCCTGGGGCTATCCCCTGCCAGGCCACATGGCTTCAAGCCTCCCACTGGGCTCTGCAGCTCCATCTCCTCTGGTCCCACCTCCCGGGAACACGGCAGAGCTTCACTTCCCGTGGGTGTTCCCCCAGGCATCCCAGCACCAGGTGCCTTCTCTGGCTGCAGGGACAGCTCTTCCCACCCTGAGAGGGGATGTTCCCCCAGGCTGGTCCCATCACAGCCCATCCCGGGCGGCTCCGGTGCTCCAGTGGGTTTTCCAGACACTGTCCTGTGTTGGTGACTTGCCGAGGAGAGGGGCTGGAACCCTTCTGCCGTGGGTGCCACGTGCCCGGATCCCTCCCCGGATGTGTTTACTGGGCCTTCTGGTCTCTCCTCCAAGCCAAGCCACCCACCAGTGTCTGAGACCAGGTGTATTTTACTGTCCTTCTCCTCCCCCTCTGGATCTCCTAAGTAGATGATTCTCTGGGTTGCAGAAGTCTCTGAGCTGTCGTCGCCAGCCTTCACTTTAATTTTCAGGAGCTCTGGGGCTGTGGGTGGCACTTTGGCCTCCTGCTTCCTGAAGGCTGCAGAAGCACGTTCCTTGGAGAGCACCTCACCTTCTCCCTGGGGAGGCTCTGGCTCCAAAATCTTGGTTCTTTGCCTCTCTTCAGGCTGCTGACAGGGCTTGGGCAGCCCCAGCTCCCTGGTGGCTGTGCCTTTGCCTGGCTCCTGGGGCTCCCCCTCCGCGCTCTCAGCGGGCGGATGTGCTGCCCCTGGGCTGGGCTCCCCCCTGCTTTCCTTCTCATAGAGCTCATCCTCCCACACGGACTCAAAATCCTCAGGACTAGCAATCATTTTGGCTCTCTTCCTCGTATCCAAGGCTGCAGCTGCCGGCTCTTCCTGGCCTGCCATGTCCTTGGCTTTCCCTACCGTCACCTCCACTTTCGTCAGGCTCTCACTCGTGCTCCCCTCCGAGGTCCCTGCACGTGCTTCTTCCGTCTTGGCTCTCAGAGTTTTCCTCAGAGCTACAGCTTCCAGCCTAGGGGCTTCTCTCTCTATAAATACCCAGTGCTCTGAGCCCTGTATTGCAATTGGAGCAAGAAGAGTTAAACGCATCAGACACCCCGGCCCCGACTGCTGCTGGCACGAGTGGCACAGCTGGTCTGCCTGGCACAGGGCTGGCTATGTCATCATTGTCATCATCATCACTGTCATTATTACTATTACTATTATTATTATTGTTATTATTACTATTGTTATTATCAAGGCCAGAGTTGAAGCTCTGTACAAAGAGCCTGGAACGCATTGATGGAGAGAGGGACTGCAGATAAGGGGCTGATGCCACACTGGGGACTGAGCCAGTGTCCTCTCTGGGGACAGTGCTTTGCTCTGGCTGCTGGCTCCCGGACACACCTGCAGTACCTGGGGCTTGGCTGGTGGCACAGAGTGGGAGTGAAGCTCCCCGCAGGCACAGTAACAGCCACCGGGGTCCCTGCGGAGGCAGGGGCACACAGCTGGCTGCCCCCTTGTTTTCAGCTGGCTCTGGCAATTCCCAGGGCTGAGATTTCATGGAAGCAAGGCCCTGGGTTTTGGGTAGCTTCACTCTCAGCTTCATCCATGTGCCCTAAGAATGTGTCAGGCTGCCACGAGCATGAGCAGGGAAAGAATCCACCTGAAGCCATCAGCAAGGCCCTGTCCCTTTCCTACCACATGCTGCAGCTCAGATTCCCCCAAAGTCCACCCCTCCTTTCCAGCTCATCAGGGACATCTCCTCAGAACCCAGCCATGCTGAAACCAAGTGTTGAGAAACTGTCACCTGGGAAAGGTTCCCTGTGAAGTGAAAAACACCACGGGCTCAGCAGCAGGACCAAGCAAAGGCCATGGAGCATCCTGCAGCACGGACACAGCGGGAATGTCACTGTGCTGCTGGCAGGGGACACCAAGTCACTGCTGCCAGGGACACCTTGTACATCCACGTGCTCATCCTGTATGTCAGCTAAAGGCCTCATGAATGCCAAGGACAAAGCACTGCTAAAATCCAGCCACTTTTGGAACAGTAGGTAGGAAATAACTCACGGGAAGAGAGTGGCAGGAGAACATCTGCACCGTGAGGCAGCTCAGCCACCCCTGGCAGCACGTGGAGGGCAGTGCTGGGGCTCCCCATGGGGCTGGCACTGCCCTGGCACAGCCTGCCTGGCACAGCCTGCAGCAGGGGCAAGGACGGCCCTCGGGGGCACCAGGATGCACTCCAGGCCTGGGGAGGGGGCTGCCTGTCCACTCCCAGCTCCAACCAGGACCAGTGATCCATGGAAACGTGAGCCTTGTTCCGTGCAGGGGGCCGGGAGGAATGTCTGGAGCAGTTGCACCCAAAATGCACACCCAGTGTTTGATACTGGAGAAGGGGAAACGGGGGGCACAGGGGAGCAGAGCCAGAGGGAGAGAAGGGAAGATAATGTTAGAGGAGAAAAAGAAAGGAGGAAAACCAGTTACCAGTGGAAGAGCTCCCACAAGGAAATCAGAAATCAGTGAAAGCCCCCAGCAGAAAATGCCATTCCCAGCTGCTGCCCTCTCTGCCGGGTGCCAGAGGAAGCAGAGCTCCCTCGGCACAGTGCCGCAGGCCCTGCCCCTGCCCCAGGCTCTGCCAAGATTCCCTCTGCCCCCCAAAACCCCCAGGACCTTGCAGGGAAGCACCCAGGGGCTGCGCTGGGGTACAGCCTCCAAGAGAACACCCCAGCCCTGAGGGCAGGGAGGTGCCAGCTCCTCGCAGTGCCAGGACATCCCTGGGGATGAGCAGCAAGGGCACCCTCCTCCTCTGGTGCCAGAGGGATCCTTGGCTGGGACTCTGCCCTGGCCAGGCAGCTCCGCTGAGCAGCCGGGTCTGCAGGAGACCTGACCCCAGCCCGAGCCTCTCCCACAGCCCCTCACCCTGCCCCAGCTGCTTCCCCAGCTCCCTTCCTCCACACCTGCCTCCAACGCAGCCTTTGTTCCTTCCCAGCCCATGGACATGGGAGCAGAGCCCGTCAGTGCCTGCCAGGGGCACCGGGCTGCACCGTGCTCGTTCCCAGCTGGCTTTGACTTGTGACAGCAGCACCAGCCCTGACTGGGAGGCTCCATGGGCTGGTGTCTGGCATTCCCTCAGCACTCCCTCCCTCCGCTCAGCAGCCAGGCTCAGCCAGGACACCGCTCACTTTCCTGATTGTGCAGCAGCTTCTCTCCTGCTCCTGTCCTGCTGTCCCACTGCTGAACCCGTTCCCAGCCAGGCCAGGTTGTGGGCACATGTACAATCCTCCTCAGCAAAGCCCTCTTATCCCTCTTGTCCGGCTGCAAACCAGAGTCCTTCGGAGGAGACCTTCCCTGGGCAAAGGGGATGAGTTTCTTCAGGCTCCTCCTCTGACTTAAGGCCCAAGAGAAATGTTGTAGATCAAAAAGTCTGAACCCTGGAACATGTTCATCCATGACAGGACCTCTTCACCAGTCAGGAGAACCCCAAAGCTTCAAATTTATTTCCAGACCAGCTTCTTCCTTCTCCTCAGACTCTTGAGATGAGCACAGCCCAGCTCAAGGGACATCCGGCTCCTCCTTGGCGTGACGTGAACTCTGCTCTGGAGGGTTCAGTGCCAGCTCCAGCTGCAGCTCAGGGCAGCCCTTGTGTCTCCAGAGCCTGAGGGCTCTGGGGAATGCTTGGGGCCAATCTCTGGATACTGGGGCACATCCCCCAGGGAAGTGGGGCACTCGTGAGCTCTGGAGGTCAGTGGGCTGGAGGATGGAGCCACGGCAGAGCTGCCTCCAATGGGATGATGCTGGGAAGGGTCTGTCCAGAGACCAGCCTTGACTTCCCAAGGGAGAAGTGACTTTCACACTTCCCTGCCGTCCCTCCCTCCCTCCGCATCTGCTCTAGGGACAGGAGCAACTGGGACACTCTTGCTGTAGCCTAGGCAGCACAAGAGACAGAAGGAAAAGGTGACAGCAGCAAGCAGAGACAGCCTCAGAGGCTTCTCCCCTGGGCACCCTTCAGTGGCCCTGCTGCCCTTCTCTGCTCTGAGGGAGACCCAGCTCACCTGCAGGGAAAGCATGAGCCTCAGGCAAGGATAATGAGGGAATCTGAGGTGGTGGGACAACACAGGGAGCTGGAGAGGCTCCTGGCACTGCCCAGCCCAGCATTCCTGTCCTCCAGCAGGAGTGGGGACAGAGGGCTGGAAGTGACTGGGGTGACAGACCACACAACCATGGCACCAGGGGACGTTCCAGCAGTGATGAGAGCTCCAGGCTCTGCAGATGTGCCATCTTTGTGCCATCACCCTCTGGGGCCATGAATCTCCCATGGAGACTGCGGGCTCTGGCCTGTGGGGATGTGTGGGGACATGCCAGGGCTGAGATGCCTGGACAGAAACCACTGGTGAGGCCACCTTAGCACCTGCACCCCAGCTCAGGCCGGGCACACCGAGGGCAAGACTGGCTCAAGAGATGTGTGTGCACCTCACAGCTGCTGCTTCTGTCCTCCAGCTCTGAAATACTGCAATGTGGAGGGTGCCAGCATGGACCAGGAGATGCTGCTGCTCCGTTGAAGGTGCCACATCCTTGCTGAAGCCCAGGCCGTGCCCAAGCCCTCCCTGAGACCCATCCTGCCTCCTGGGGGCTGCTTCAGCCAGCCCAGGTTCAGGCTCCTGCCCATGCTAGTGACTTCTGCATGGACTGAGGGACATCTATATGAAGCAAGAGTGTGCCCAGCCTGTCCCCCAGTCCTCTGCCTCTGCCCCTCCCTGGGGTGCTCAGGCAGGACAAGTGTCCCAGCACTGCGTGTCCCTGGGGCCAACCACGCCAGAACCAAGGCTCAAACCCCAGCCTGCTTCTGCTCAGTGAAGGCACCACCCTCGGCTGTCCCCTGCCCTGAGCTAAACCCGCACACGGGGTGCTGAGAGCTCACAGCCCTCACGCCCATGGAGCACAGGCAGGGGTCTGAGGCTGCTGGCACCAGGCCACTGGGTCACCCCTGCCTGGGGACCCTCAGCACTGGGCTCCAGCACGGCCCCACAGCAGCACTGGGAGCTCTCTCCAGGACCACATCCCAGAGCCCAGCAGGAACTGCCAGGGGAAAGGATTCACCAACAGCCCTGTCCTGGGAGGGGTCCTGCCTGTCACCAGAGAGGGGACCCACCCATGGGCAGCTCTGCTCAGAGGGCACAAGGCCCCTCGGCAGGCTGGGGACCCCCACGGTGAGAGTGAGGGGTGGGGGGGGAAAGGGGATGGTGACAACCTCAGGAGAGGAGACAAGGCTTTTCTGCGTGAAAGACTCCATGCTTAGGGAAGCTCCATGCTCAGATGCAAAATCGTCTAAGGTGTCCTCTTCCATCGTCTGTGCCAGCACGGAAACCCAGCACCCACGGGGAGAGAGAGAGGGAGACAGAGACAGAGAGACAGAGAGAGAGAGAGAGAGAGAGAGAGAGAAAGGGAGAATTTGAGAAGGAATGAAGAAACAAAGGGTGGGCAGGTGGGTGGGTGGATGGAAGGATGGATAGATAGATGGACAGAGGTCACAGCTGTGCCAGCTCTAGATGCTCCCTTCACATCTCTGCACCTGATACATTCCATGGTAAAAGCAATGTGGGGGAAAGCCCCTCTTCCTCTTCCCAGCTGAGCGCTTTGCTGAGGGGCTGCAGCCCCCCTGCAGCCCTGATCTCCGGGCAGGGCTGGGGCCCAGCAGGAGCATGGGCACATCCCGAATTTCCTGAAGAGCCTGTGCCCTGTCCATGGCATGGGGCAGCCAGGGCAGAGCAGCCCCACGTGTGGCACCCACCCTCCCAGAGCCACATCCCCTGCTGCAGGCACAGCACTGGCTCAGAGCCCCACAGGGGACGGCGGGCAAGGGAGGGTCCCCGGCAGGGACAGGGCATCCAAGCTGGCAGCGGGGACACTCTTGTTGCATGCTGCCTGCACAGAGCCCAGCTGTGCCACGTCCACACCCCTCCAGCACCGGGGGCTCTGTCCTGGCACCCCAACTCCAGCGCCCTCCTGTCGCCCCCGTGGTCCCAGTGCAAAGCCAGCGTGCAGAATGCCCAGAAGGGAGGATGTGGGTGTGGGACGCCAGCATGGCACCACTCATCTTCCATCTCCTCCCACCACCCACGTTCCACTGCTGAGAGCACCACGGGGCACCTCTGCACAGGGGCCTGGTCCTGCTCTGCCAGGGACACCCCCAGGCAAGAGCTGCACTGGCACTGCCCCATAGGCTGCTCGTGAGAAGGGTGAGCGAAACCCCATCCCATGGGCCGCCAGAGCCACAGCCCACCTCTCAGGTAGCCCCAAAACACCTGCAGACAAGGGCTGTTCAGTCCCCAGCCAGGGAAATCCCCCCCAGCAGTGAAAATGGTTCAAAACCTTAGAGACAACACCCCCGTCCCCAGCATGTCACTCCCAGCGTGCTCCCTCAGGGCAGCACAGGAGCAGAGCCCCCGAGCTGAGGGACTCCTCCCCAACAGATCCTGATCCTCTCTGGAAGAGAAGCAGCAGAACGAACCTCAGTGGCCTTTTCAGGGGTTCCCTTTGGTGTTTCATCCTCGTGCTTGGGTGAGGAAGAGGCTGGTGAGGAAGGCAGCCTCCTGTCCCGGTCCCTGTGAACCAGTTTGCTGTTGGGCTCCTTCAGGGTCCGCTTCAGCTCATTGATGCTGGCCTGATGCTTCAGCAAAACATCCTCTGGCTTGTCTAAAAACTTGGGAAGGAGAGAGGAAGAGAGAGGTGGTTAAAGCATCAGCCAAGTCCAAAGGGATGAGCAGGGGCACTGGGAGGGTTGGCTTCACACTGGGCTGGAATTTAGGGTCTCAGGAGCCAAATGAGAAGCGCAATGGAGCACCCTGGTCTGCAGGTCTCACTGTAGGAGAGGGAGCAGCTCTTTCACTGCAGGCAGCAGCAGGAGGGCAGCGCGGGGCCGAACGTGTGTGGCAGGTGAAGGGCACGGCATGGCCTGCTGGCATCTCCAGGGCTCTGCGTCCTCCTGGCTGGGGACAAGCTAAAGCCTCCTGGAGGGGAGAGTGGGCTCTCCCTCGGGATCAGCAAGGAATGGGGCCCTGCTAGAAGCACCAGCGGCCTGTGCTGCTCTCTGGTGCCCGGCACGAAGGGAGCCCAGGCTCCGTCCCAGAAGGGCGGGCAAGTGGCACTTCCAGCAGAGCTCCTCCAGAGCAGGCCCTGACAAAGCGGTGGAGGTCCAGGGCAGGGCAGGGATGTCCAGCACAGATCCAGGCCTGGATCCCCGTGGAGCAGCCCAGGGTGGGGTGGGTCTGATCTGCTGTGGAGAGAGGACAGCTCAGAGCGCTCAGGGGAGAGGGGTCAGGTGTCAGAGCGTGGCTCGGTGAGGGCACAGGCGCCGGGGTGGCCCCCTCGTCCCGCCGCAGAGGTGGGCAAACCAGCTCCCAGCAGGAACCCGGCTTCTGCCTCCAACCCAAACCCAAAGCTCTCCTGAGGTTCAAAAGGAGGCTCTTAAATACCTCCCTGGTACCTCCTCGGCAACACAGCAAAGACCCGTGAGAGTCCCAGGAAAAGCCCCACCGAATTTTCCAGCACAGCTCAGGAGAAGTCCCGCCCTGGCCCCGCATGTCCGAGCTGAGGAGGGCTCAGGTGTGCCCACCTCTGGGCTGGGCGCAGCACATGCACATGCAGTGGGCAAGCGATGAGGCGGGCGGGGGCCGGGGCTGGTGCCCACCCCCGGCGGGGCTGCACTGGGTGCTGTCAGCGTGGCCAACCCCATCCCCTGGCCGTGCTCACTCCCGTTGGCAGCTCCAGCTGGGATCTCTGCTCACAGAGGGGATCCCCCAGGGAGCAGCCCTGGATTTGAGGCCAGGACGAATAGTTCCTGAGGGGCCACCACAGACTCAGTTTGTGCAGGGAGGGCTCAGCCTCGCTCTCTGCTCAGCCCCTCTCAGGGTGGGCAGGCACAGGGCTGGTGCCAGTGCTAGCCCCCCCAGGCAGCTCAGAGCCTCTTGGCCCCTGTGGGGGTGGGACGGCAGCCACAGCGTTTGAGGAGCCCCAGCCCAGCTCTCGGGGGGCTGCAGGAGAGCTGGGCAGGGGGGGATGAGGCAGTTTGGGTCAGGCAGGAGCAGAGCGTGGTTGGGTGCCAGCAGGAGGATGGGACCAGCTCCACAGGAGAGGAGACACATGGCGAGGACACGGCGGGGTCAGGAACACGAGCAGAAGCCCAGTGGGCCAGGGGCTCTCCTGCCCTTGGGGGGGCTCTTGCTCACAGGTACGATCAGGACCACCTTACTTAGTGGGATAGAAGATGCCACAGCTGATCCCCAGCTGTCTGTTCCTCGGGCTCCTCCAGCACCCAACCCCCGGCCCGGTGCATCTTGTATTCCAGTAAATAGGGTGCCACACGGACTTGTTTTGGGAAGGATGGACAATATGATGCACCAATGAGGACTAAGATACTCCAGAGAGAGAATACCTCCTGCTTGTGCCTGGGGGTTGTTTCGTGCTCCGGCTGGCAGCAAAGAGAGGGTTAAAAGTAACCAGCAGGGTCAGTTGAGGGCACTTGTCACAAACACCACAGTTAAGCTGATGGGCTGGTAGGGACCCCCCTCCCCTCCCAGCACGGGGCTGAAATGGGCTGGGACAGCCCCGGGACCAGGGCAGGAGGGGTGGGCTGTGCCCAGGCAGTGGTGGGCACTGATGTGCTCAGCCTGTCCCCATCCCCGTCCCTGTCCCAGAACCGGGCTGCTCCCAGGTCCAGCCCTGCCAGGGGATGAGCCTTGAGACCACCTGGAGCGCTCTGGGGAATCCAAGTTAAGCCGAACCCCTGTGACAGCTCCGCTTCCACCGGTGGGGCCAGGAGCCACATGCCAAGGGTGCCACTAGCCTGGGGCACAGCTGACAACGACAGGGCCGCAGGGACCCTGCCCCGAGTGATCCTTCCTGCCTGCAGCCCCGCCCTGCTGCCTGCACCCAGGCCCTGCCTGCGACCCCTCCACCCCCACCCTCCTCTGCCCACCTCGGCTGTACCTTCAGCTCCTTGATCTTCGTCGGGGTGGTCACCTCCTCATCCTCCGTCTCAGAGCGTCTCCTGCTGCCAAACTCACTGTCCTCATCCTGCTTCTCACCCTCGGGCCCAGCGTCGTGGTTCTCGCTGACCGAGGCTGGGCGCGAGAACTCTGCCCATGGGGGACAGCCAGGTCAGCCCAGCCCTGCCACCCCGCTCCTGCGCCAGCCCCCCTGCCCCTGCCAGCTCTGACAGCCAGGTCAGCCCAGCCCTGCCACCCCGCTCCTGCGCCAGCCCCCCTGCCCCTGCCAGCTCTGACAGCCGGGTCAGCCCAGCCCTGCCACCCTGCCCCTGCCAGCTTACACCTGGGGCAGATGATCCCAGGGGTCCCAGGGCACAGGGGAGAGGCTGATGTGTCCCCAAGCTGCCTGACCCCGGCCCTGTCATGTCCCCCTGCTCACGCACAGTCTGAGCTACCCCCTGGGGAGGGGACAGCCCCTGTGCCAGAGGATGCGGCTGGGGACAGCCTCCAGAAGGCAGCCTGATGCCGCTGTGACCCCGACCAGCAAGGCCGGGCAGCTTCCCCTGGTTGCTGCGAGCAGAGCAGTGTCCCTCCCTGTCCCAGGCGGGCCGTACCTCCGTCCAGGCTGCGGGACATGGTGTAGCGTTTGCTGGAGGAGCGCTCGAAGAAGGGTGCGGGGCGGTCAATGAGGGCGCTGGCCTGGCGCGTCTGCGCCTGCGTGCGCCCGCTGTACCGAAACTTGGAGCCCATCACCAGGAAGCCCTTGGGGGGTGGCTCTGGGGACACCAGCCTAGGGGTCACAGGGGTGGGAGGGTGTCAGCGAGCCCCAGTCAGGCCCCCCGGCACTGCCCCCCATGCGCGCCCACTGCAGCAGGAGCAGGAGCGTGTCTGCCTCCGGGAGAGGAGGCCTGGAGAAGGTTCCTCACCTGAAGAAGGTGTGATGCTCTATGCAGACCTTCCAGAGCCTCTTGGCCGAGCGGTGGTTGGGCAGCTTGAAGCCAATGGTGCTCTCAAACTGTTCGTACTTGGGGGAGACAGAGACAGGCTGTTACAGGCACATCCTGCCCCCGGGGACATGGCAGAACAGCACCTTGCCAAGGCCCTCGGGTTCCCCTGGCAGGAGCCACAACCATGCAAAAAAACTCCAAAAATCTTCTTCAAATACATGCTGGGACGGTCCGTGCCCAGCACCATGCCCAGCAGGGTGACGGGATACACCCCACACCTCTGGCCAAAGCACTTTCCTCAGCTGTAAATGGCTTTTCAGTGCAAGGTAAATTCCCTCAAGAAACAAAAAGCTTTTACAGCTGTTCTGGTCTGAGGGCATCACTCCCAGGTGTGCTGTCCTCGCCCTCCTGCCTGCTGGAACACGTGGGTGGAAATGCATTTTCCCGCCATAAAAGAGTGAAAATAAAGTCTGAAAACTAATGAAAAAGCTTCTGGATTATTTTTTGTGAAGATGTGACAAAAATGGCCCTCAACCCCCATTCCTGGGCAAGTTCCCTGGCCAGCAGGGTCACGGTGTCTGGCAGGGATGGGATCCTGGGGTCCCTCAGCTGCTGAAGTCATAAGAGCACGTGGAAGAAAATCCATGGCACAGGAGATGTGCTCTCTTGGCCAGCATGGTCATAAACGTGGGATCCTTGGAGCAGAGGCCAGAGCCAGGTGAGGAAATCCTCACCATCAGCCCCAGTCCCTCAGGACAGGCACCCAGGGGCTGCACCAGCGCCTGGCACCCACCTCCCCCGGGCGGATCTTGATGTAGAAGTTGCTCCTCTTGTAGGAAATCTTGAGGATCTTGGGCCAGGCGAAGCGGTTGATGCGCAGCCGGTCCCTGTAGATGAGGAGGCCATTGGCGCAGACGCCCAGCATGATGTCGATGCCCTCTGAGTCCTGGAGGAGGCAAGGGGACAGGAGGGGACAGCTCAGCAGCTCGGCAAGAGCCAGCCTGGCCAGCAGTGCCACATTCTTCCTGCAGAGTGCTGCGGGGGCCTGGCTGGCAGAGGGGGCACTGAACCCCCTGAGCCCCAGGCTGGTGGAGGTTGATCTCTGGAGCTTCTCTGGTGCCACCCAGAGCCAGCCAGAGCCGTGCCAGGAGCCTTCCCCGCATGCAGGAGGCAGGAGCAGGCTGGGAAGGCGCAGCGCTCTGGCAGCCCCCAGCCCCGTACCTTGGCGTGGTGCAGGTCCACCCCATACATGGAGAGCTTCTTGGCGTTCTCCAGGAAGTGGATCTCTGCTTCCCCGGGGGTCATTCCCCTGCAGGGAGACAGAGAGGAGGACACATGGCCGGGTGCCCCAGGGGCGTGGGGCAGCTGTGCTGTGCTGTCCCCTCCTGGGGCTCACCGGTAGGTCTTGTGCAGCTCCATGATGCGCTCCTCCAGCTCCCGCGTCTGGTTGGGGGCGAAGCGCAGCTCGCTCACGTAGTTGCCCAGGTGCTCCTCAGTGTCATGGTCACCCAGCTCGGCCTGGACGGCGTAGGAGCCCAGCAGGGCGTGGGTGACGAAGGAGCAGGGCAGGCGCCCCGTGATGATGTCGGTACGGAGCTGCAGGCACAGGTAGTACCTGCAGGAGGGGCACAGGGTCAGAGTGGGCATGGGGAGCAGGCTGGGGCTCCCCAGGAAGGAATCTGGTGCCCCCCCAGGGCAGGCTGGGGCTTCCTGGGAAGGAACCTGGTGCCCCTCCAGAGCAGTCTGGGGCTCCCTGGGAAGGAACCTGGTGCCCTCCAGAGCAGGCTGGGACTCCCTGGGAAGGAGGCCCGTGGTCCTCACCTGGTGATGTCCTCTGTGAGCTGGGCAGGGTCTGGAGGGTAGAACTTCACGGTGAAGGCGAAGTTCCAGGGCCCGCCTGGGGAGGGGAGAGAGCAGTTGAGGACAGCACCCACAGGGCTGCACGCAGGGCACAGGGGCAGCCGTGTGCCCACTGAGGATCCTGCTGCTCCCTCCAAGCCTTGCACAGGGCAGGGGCCAGGGGGCTCCAGAGGCTACAGGGGGCACAGCCCTCGGGACTCCAGCACAGCTTGGTGAATCCTCCCCAAAGAGCTGGGGACAGCAAAGCATCACAGCTGCAGGAGCCACGAGCTCTGTGTCCCAGCAAAAGCCTCCTGTGTCCCAGAAGGTGGCACCTTGGGCTACAGCTCTTCTGCCACCCCAGCAAGGCAACACCATGGCAAAGGCACCCCAGGACCTGCCCAAGCAAGGCCCCCCCCCACTCTCCCGCACCCTCCCTGTCCCCCCTGCACGGGGCAGGTGGTGCCCAGAGTGGCACCAAGTCCCAGCCAGCTCTCCAGGGGCACAGACAGGGTCCTTCATCCCCCCACCTCTCACGAGTAAGAGAAGGGGTGGGGAACAAACAGCTGAACAAGCAACAGTGTCCCTGTCCCCAGGCCAGCTGCCAAAGGTCCCTTCCAGGGCAGGTGGGGAGGTGACCTGCCACAGGGCAGCCACACTGAGCCATCCAGGAGCCCCACAGGACACCCCAGGGCTGGGGAAGATGGACCCTCCCCAGGCACTTACTGCGGATCTGCTTCTTGATCTCCTTGGAGGGGTCCAGCCAGTTCTGCAACGAGGAGACAGCGGGTCAGGGGGGCCCCACCTTGGAGGGGGTGGCTGCAGAGGGACCCCCCATGCTCACCTTCTGGCTGTCTGAATCACAGAAGGTGAGGCCGAAGTAGTCCTTCTCCAGGAGGTTGAGGTGCTCGCACACCATGTCAAAGAGCACCTGGCCTCGGGCGTGTTTCTGTGGGAGACATGGACAGATGATGGTCAGCTGGTCCCTTGGGCTCCTGGACACCCTCCAGGTGACCACCAAAAGGTGCTTGCACCCAGTGTGGGCTTCACCACGTCCCAGCCCTGCAGCCCTGGGATCACCTGAGTGTCCCCGAAGCAGTGCCAAAGGGTGTCCCAGGGCTGCAGAGATGGGGCACCACTGTGGGGTCACCCAGGTGGTCCCAGGGCTGCAGGGATGGGCTCCTGGTGGCAGTGGTGGCACCACAGCGTGACAAACGAGCCACCAAGAGGTAGGGCCGTGTGGAGTGATGGAGGGCACCCGTGGTATCAACGAATCCCAGAATGGTTTGGGCTGGAAGGGACCTTAAAGATTGTCCAGTTCCACCTCCCTGCCATGGGCAGGGACACCTTCCACTAGACCAGGCTGCTCCAAGCCCTGTCCAACCTGGCCTTGAACTCCAGGATGGGAATTGGATTCCCCTGAAGTTCCCTTCGTTACCGGTGGCACCAAGGCCCAGGCTTGCTCATGGCCATGGAAGAACAACCCTTCCCAAGTATGCATCTCCCCTATTTCCAGCCTGGCAGCTCCCATCTCCCTCTCCAAGGCATCTACTTACTGAAGCACTGCCACCAGGTGCCCCCAGGATGGCAGCCCAGGGCACCAAGCAGCACAGCCTGGGCTCCTGCTGCCCTCCAAAGCCTTTCCAGCAGTTGCCATCACCCTTCCTGGGTGTCCTCCCTCCTTCTGACCTGGGTTTGAAGGCAGGGGCTCACCCACGGCATGTGCTGGGGTGTCACACTGAACAGTTTGACTCCCCTGTTGGATTTTTACTGAATTAAGGTTTAATTAAAGCACGTGGACAAGGCACAACAATTCCAACAGGGTCTGCCAGAAAGAAAGAAGAAATGCAGCACCAGCATTCCTACCCCAAAGCAGCTGACCACATCCTTCGGTGACGTGGTGAGGGACATTGCTCTGCTCTGCCAGCACCTGTGACCTAAGATTCTCCTGCCATCCCAGTTTGCTTGGCCAGTGCTCCAGGGAAAGCCAGGGAAGGATGACTCTGCCAGGGCTCGTGAGCCCCTGGGATGCTCCGCTTCTTTCCTTCTTCAGGAAGATTTTCCTCCTGGTGCCAACCCATCTTTCCACAGCTTTGTGACCAATTTTACTGCTGAAGTGCCAGCACAGGGACCAAAGGCCCTGCTCCCGTGCCAAGGGCCAGGCCCCCCCAGCCAGCCTCGGGCTGCTCCCTGCTCCCACCCCCTCCGTTCATCAATCCAGGCAGCCGAGCCCTGGGGCAGGCAGGACCCACACACAGAGATCTGCTCCATGCTGCCAGCAAACACCCCTGTGCCCCTGGCCAGAGCCAGGGCAAGGGCCTCTCTGGCAAAGGCTCTCAGATCCCTGAGGTTCAGGCGCCTGAACAACCTCAGCTTTTCATTTTTAAGCAAAATTGTCAGTCCTTAAAAATGTTCCTCCCTCCCTCCTGCCTCATGGTGCAGGTTGGAGCACCGCTGCCTTCCCAGCCTGGTAACAGGAGACAGGAGCAAGTGCTGGAGATGGGAACAGGGGCTCCTGGCTTGTCCTGCTCCCTGCTGCCTTGTCCCCATGGCAGGGCCACCAGAACCTTCCACAAACACCAGCCCCAGCTCCTGAGTGAATCCTGGGTGTCCCCCAGCTGTCCTGGAAGGGAGAGGTGCCCGTGCTGATGGTGGCTGAAGCAGCCCTGCAGCATCTCCTGGTGGTCAGGTGGCCACTGCCAGGTGGGTGTCCCCTCTGTCCTTCCCTGCAGCCACTGCCAGGTGCCTGAACTGCCAAGCAGAGCTCTATCCCCAGCCGTTAAGCTTCTGACTTAGACACCGTTTTCTCTTGTGAGTAGCTGCCAAATTTGGTTTCACTGGGCTGAAATTCCCTGCAAGGGTCTTTCTTCCCAGATTTTTAATTCGTTTTGAAATTTCAGCTTAAATGGCTATTTCTGGGGGTGCTTTTTTCTCTAGGAGAGAGGTGCTACAAAGCTGTCCTAGGAAGAGTCCTGTCCTTGAGGACTCTCTGGACTGGGCAGGGTCCCGGGAGTGTCCCCTCCTTGGTGCCAGCACACGCCCCCAAACCCGGGACTCACCTCCACCTCGCACTCATACTCGGAGGCATCGAGCAGGGTCACCCTGCACAGGGCACTCTTCACTTTCTTGGTGGTTTTCTGGGGTGACTTCTGGGTCTTGCTGGGAGTTGTTTTGTCCGAGAGTCCATCGGTCTCACTGTAGTCCTTGTCCTCCATGTCTGTGCCCTGGAGCAGGGACGCACAGAGGGTTACCTGGCACCACTGCCAAGGGCACACGGGGCAGAGGGGGCAGGCTCTGCACAGCACAGCAGGGCAGGCAGGGTGGGGCAGTCCCCAGCCCAGGCCAGTTCCACCAACCCACACCGCCAGCATAGCCCAGCTCCCTGGAAAATGGACACCTGGGGTCAGTTCAGCACCCAAATCCTCCCTGCCCAACCACCGGTGCAGCAGCTCAGCTCCCAGCAGCTCCCCAGCCCACACCGGCTGCAGCCGGGGCTCCCAGCCCCGCCCGGGCCAGCAGTGCCATCCCCAGCGCACCGGCACTCCGGGCTGCCGCACGGCTCCTGCCGCCTGTCCTGCCTGCCAGCAGCCGTGCGGGCAGCTGGGGCAGCGGGCACAGCCCCGGCTGAGGGGCTCCTCTCGGGGATGTCCCCCTCGGGCACCGCGGACGTGCCCACCTCAGCGGGCTCCGGCAACACGGGCAGCGGCGAGCGGTGGCCCGTCCCCTCCCGTGCTGCTCCTGCCTGTGCCCTGTCCCCGGCCGTGCCCCACTCACCGGCTCCATGTTGCGGCTGTCGGGCTGTGCCCCGGGCTTCTCATTGGGGTCGGTGTCGCGGCCGGCGGGGCTGGGCGCGGCCGTGGGGCCCTGGGCGGCCGCCTCCAGCTGCTGCTGCGGAGCCTCTTCCTGCGCGTTCCTCACCTCCGAGCCGGGGCCCGTCTCCGTTGTCATGACCGCCGGTCACCGCGCTGCTCACCGCCACCGGGGGAGAGACGGGACGTGTCACCCGGGGCTGGGGGATGCTGCCCGGGCAGCCGCCGCTGGGATGCCCTGGCTGCTCAGGGAGGCTGGGACAGGCTTGGGATGTGCCCGTCTCTGCCTCACACGGATCCAGTGCCAACCACGACTCCTTGTCTGCTCACAGATCCGCTGTCAGACCCCAGATCCCTGTCCACACACAGATCCACTGCCAGACCCCAGCTCCCTGTTCATGCATAGGTCTTGGATCTGTTGCCAGACGCCCGACTCCTTGTCCACACACAGATCCACTGCCAGACCCCAGCTCCCTGTCCGTGCTCAGATCTGCTGTCAGACCCCAGCTCCCTCTCCATGCACGGATCTGCTGCCAGACCCCCAAGTCCCTCTCCACACACAGATCCACTGCCAGCCCCCGGCTCCCTGTCTGTGCCGGGAGAAGGCTTTGCAAAGGGCTGGTGGCAGCAGCACAGGACACCAGGATTTCATACTCTGAGCTGGAGGAGGAGAGCCAGCAGTGGGGAGGGACACCGGTGACAAGGACCCACCAGGGACAGGGACCCACCACGGGCAGGGCACGGGCTCATGCCCCATCCCTGCACTCACAGCAGGCAGTGAGGCTGCTCTGACCCCCTGCTCCCACACCCTGCACCCGCCGGGACCTGCTCTTGTGTTCTCTAGGAGTGGGAGGAAAAGCCAGGCGGTGAGTCAGGGGAGGGCTGCACTGACACAGGAAATGGCAAACACGGACAGCTCCACAGCTCGCATCCGGGCTGCCTGGTCTGCTCCCCTCTGGCCACCCCAGCAGCAGCGGCACGCTGGGTTCCCACGGCCAGCGTGGGACCCTGTGGATTCCTGCCTCCAGCCCCAGCTGCCTGCAAAACAAACCCAGGCCAGGAACAGGGAGGGGAAGGCACTTTCCAGGCCGGGATGCTCAGCAATGTGTTTTTGGAACCTTTATGGTTTGGAAACCTTTTATGCCAGCACAGCACGGGCTGGCAAGGTGTCCTGGGAGGGTCCACGCTCTACAGGTCATGAAGCACCCTTTGGACCATCACCCACTCTCCACTCAGGCTGCTCAGGCCCTGCCAGTTCCCCACCAGGCCATGTCCAGCTGTGCAGGACCTGCTGGGATCATCCCTACCCGAGGGCTGTGGCTGCACAAGGTGGCTCAGTTGGAGCATCTGTGACCCTGTGGTCACATCACCCACCCTGCCCACAGAGCAGCCACACCAGCAGCTTTGAGTATTGCCTGCAGATCCTGTTCCAATTCCAAACCCTGATGTGGGCAGGAACACCTTCCACTGTCCCAGGCTGCTCCAAGTCCTGTCCAGCCTGGCCTTGGACACTTCCAGGGATCCAGGGGCAGCCACAGCTGCTCTGGGCACCCTCTGCCAGGGCCTCACCACCCTCCCAGGGAACAATTCCTTCCCAATATCCCATCCATCCCTGCCCTCTGGCAGTGGGAAGCCATTCCCTGTGTCCTGTCCCTCCATCCCTTGTCCCCAGTCCCTCCCCAGCTCTCCTGGAGCCCCTTTAGGCCCTGGAAGAGGCTCTGAGGTCTCCCTGGAGCCTCCTCTTCTCCAGGTGAGCAGCCCCAGCTCTCCCAGCCTGGCTCAGAGCAGAGGGGCTCCAGCCCTGGGAGCATCTCCATGGCCACCTCTGGGCCCTCTCCAGCAGCTCCATATCCTTCTGATGTTGGACCCCAGGGCTGGGGCAGCTCTGCAGGTGGGGTCTCACCTGAGTGGGCAGAGGGGCAGAATCCCCCCCTCACCTCTGCCACGCTGTGGGGTCGGCCCAGCACAGGGTTGGTTTCTGGGCTGCCAGTGCCCATGGCCGGGTCACATCCAATTTGTCACCACCAGCACCCCCAAGTCCTTCTCCCAGGGCTGCTCTCCACCCACCCAGCCCCCAGCCTGTGCTGGTGTGGGGCTGCCCTGACCCAGGTGCAGGACCCTGCACTCGGCCTGGCTGAACTTCATGAGGTTCACACGAGCCCCCTCCCCCAGCCTGCCCAGGACCCTCTGGATGCCTCATCCCTGGAGGATCCACGGCACCGCTCAGGCTCAGCTGCGGCACCCCCGGCCGCACTGTTACAAAGCAAACCCATCCTACACCACAGCTCCTGTCCCACTGCTGCCCTTCAGGTGTCCTCAGCAGTGGGAAGATGTGAAACCTTCCCAGGGAAATGACTAAAACTGGCTCTGGGGGTGGAGGGAACGGAGAGGAGGTGATGGAGAAGACAGGGAGTCAAGCCTACGCCTTCCGCCGGATTCGCAGCCAGGAGATCCCGGGAACATTCCCCTCCCGTGCCTGTGCTGGCTGTGTGGTCACCACAGAGGCCTCAGTCCACACCCAAAGGCCCAGGACTTCACCCCCTTGTCCCAGGGCCACGTCCTCCTGGCTGTGACAGGCCGGACAACCGGCCCTGAGCAGCATCGGCTCCTCCTGACAGACCCCACGGCTCGGCCAAGGCCACCAGGAGCTTTCAGAGGTCACCAGTGGTTTGTTTTTTCCACAGAGGAAACAGGGCTGCTGTTTTTCCACTGCAAATTCAAGCAGTTGCTTGCTCCCAGCCCCAATCCCTCTGCGGATCATTCCCAAGCACTTCCACTCAGATCTCAGTGTGTGAATTTTTAATCAACGTGAAATCTCTAAAATGACAACTTTGGGCCAAAAACATGCTGAATTTTTCTCTTTACATTTCTAAACTTTCTTCCAAACTCCTTTTTCCCTGCAGTGATCCCTGAGGAAATGAGGGGGTTTTTAAGGGTAGCAAGCTGGGAATTCATCCCACCTCACTTTTGCATCTTGAGCTCCAGTTCCAGCCTTCTGATGGTGGGCCAGGAGCCTGATCCAGGGACTGACTTCCAGCTGAAGCCAGTGAGAGCACAGCACAGCAGTGCCAGGGTGGCAGAGGTCTGGTAAGGGAGCCTGGCAAATGCCCAGGGACCATCTCCCTGCTCCCAGGGCAGGGAATCCCTCAGGCTCTGGCCTTGCAGCCGTGCTGGGGAGGCTCCGGTCCTCAGACAGGGTCACTGCTGGGGCCAGGAGCTGTCTGAGGGAGCCAGGGCTGGCAGGGGCATGGCCCCGGGCATGGCCCCGCTGCAGCTGAGCCCTGCAGCTGCACAGCCCCGATGCAGGGACCACGCTGGCACTGCCACGCTCCCAGGCACAGCCACAAGGGCCGCATTCAGGAGCTGTTCCTGGCCCGCCCTGGGGCTGAGTGGGGAGGCCGGGGCTCCTCCACCACTGCCGCTCACCCCAGTGCTGCTGCAGCTGAGGGTCAGCCCCAGCCTGGCAGCACAAAGCCCCTGGGGACGGTGGCACCAGCAGTGGGACACTGCCACCCTCCATGGCAGCCTGGTCACCCGCACTCACCCACAGCCGGGGCTGTGGGAAGACACCAAGGCTGACATGTGGGAGGACCACCAGCACCCTCTGTGCCAGGCTGGGGGTGCTCAGCACCCTGGGGGCACCTGCAGGCTCTGTAGGGACCCGAGCAGCACTCACACCGCAACCCGTCCCAGCCCCTTGTCCCTCTGTTTTCCCCGTGGCCTTTCCCATGGCCGCAGAAGGAGACGCTGCCCTGGAGCAGCTCTGTGCCGTGGGCAGGAGCTGTCCCCGCTGGGAGCAGCTGCCATGGAGCCCTGCCCATCCCACAGAACCTTCTGTGTGCAAACAGCTCCTGCTGCCCCAGCAGAGACGCCGGAGGGGGGGCCATGGCTTCAGAAAGGACACGAGTCCCAGCGTGCTGCCCAAGGGACAATTTCACTGAAGCACCTGCTGTCACAGACCTGTAGAAGAGGTTTACACCCCAACTGCAGTGAACCTGACGGACACTAGATCCTTTAATTTCCTTCTAAATACCTCCTATGGCAGGAGCAGGATCCCATCCCACTGGGCACCAGCCTTCCCAGGCTGTCCCAGCCCTTCCCAGCACCCAGCCTTGCTCGTGCCTGTCCCACTGGAGCAGCTCCCGTGCTGAGGCTGTTGGAGGCAGGACACAGAGCCCCAGACCCTGCCCTGTGCAGGGCAGCGGCCAAAGGGCTCCTCCTGGCATGCACAGGCCCTGGTGCCCCGTGCCCAGTTTCCAGCGAGGGCTGGCTCAGCCCTGCTGCAGCTGGAGCCCAGGGTTGGGGGATGTTCTCCTCAGGGGAGAGGGCCGGAGCCGGAGGGAGCCCTAGCCTATGGAGCAGGCACGTGGGAATGGTGACTGCAAAGGAAGCCTTAGCAGGATCAGAGGCAGACCTGCTTGTCATGCCTGGAATCTCCTCCCATCATCTCCCTGCCTGCTCCTCCTCCCCTCGGTGTTTTCCTCTTCCTTCTCCTTCAAGCCGGAGTGTGGATTTCCCAGCTGCTTTGCCCCGGCACCTTCCCAGCACATCCCAGCTCCAGCCTCTGCAGTGCTGCTCCTTCCCTGCAGCCTGCTCCCCCCCTCCCCTGCCCAGTCACTCCCAGCTGCCGGGAGTTTCCAAGGCTGAGCATCCCCCTTTTCTCCCGGGCTCCCCCTTACCCCCCTCGCTCCCTGTGGAGGCTCTTGCCCACCCATGAGGCTTCACCTCTGGAGCAGCTCGGTCACAGGCAGGCAGCAGACCCTGCTGAGTGCCCAAACTGGGCTCCACAGAGATGGGTGACAACACAGTGACATCCCTCACCTCTGCCAAGGGCCTGTGGGGCTGATGGTGGCAGCGAAGCCCCCATGACACGGTGGGATCACACTGGGGGACAGATGCTGCCTCAGAGACAGACGGACACAGGGAGCAGCCTGCAGGGGTGGCAGAGGCTGCACGGCACAGGGCAGGGGCCTGGTACCTGCCACCCCCAAGCAGAACGGAGATGCTCAGCAGGGCTGTGGCACCCCGAGCAGGCAGGGGCTGAGCTGGCAGGAGACAGGAGCACAGGCAGCGCCTTGCAGCCATCCTGGAAACCTGAGGGGAGCCCGGCGGGGAGTCCTGGGTACCCAGGGACATGGAAACAGCAAACACGGAAAGCAGCCCCAGAGCCCCGGCAGCACACAGCACCCTGAGCCCCAGTGCCACCCATGAGCCCCAGTGCCACCCCTGGGCCCTCACCCCCTGGCACAGGACACACAAATCCCCAAACCGCTCCGCAGTGCAGCCCGAGAGCTCTCATGTGCTGCTCTGCAGCAGGGCCAGAGAATCATATGAGCTGTTTATGGTGAGGGGGGAATCGGAAACACAGGGCATCCCCTGCTCCTGGGGACTGAACCCTGATCTCACGGGGGACTGGCAGGGGCAGAGATCTGCAGTGCCCCGAGCTGTAAAAGCACCCCATCATAGAATCATAGAACCGTCAACTTTGGAAAAGACCTCTAAGACCAAGTCAAACCGCCCCCATTGCCGCCAGGCTCCAGGAGCCGCGTCCCACCCAGCCGTCCCCAGGCACCCGCTGCTGGCTACAGCCCAGGGCAGCAGCGGCAGCAGCAGGGCCGAGCATCGCGCAGCGGCCGGGGGTCCCTACCTGGGTGCCGGCTCCGCATGGCTCCGGCGCGGCTCATCCCGCCGGGCTGGCGCTGCGTCCGAGGCAGCGCCTTCTGCAGAGCCGCCTCTTCCCACGCCCCGCGCGGTGACGGACGGATGGATGGATGGATGGATGTGCACTGCAGCCGCAGCCGGGATGGGATGGGAGTGGGGCTGCCTGCCCGGCCCAGCGCCGGGCTGCCCCCCCAGGCGTGCCGGGGGCGTCCCCCGGGGCTGCCGGTGCCAGCCCCACCGGCCCCGTGCCCGCAAACACCTGACTCATCCCGGGCCGGGCGCTCCTGCCGGGATCCTTCCCCGAGCACGCCCGGCCGGGAAGGACAGCTCGGCTGTGCGTCTTTATGCCGAGGGAAGCTGGCACTGTCCTGCACTCGCCGGCCCTCCGTGGGTGCAGCGAACACCGTGCTGCCACCAGAGCCCGGCACCCCCTCGCCCCAGGTGCTCCGAGCTGTCCCAGCAGCGCGGCTCAACAGAGGCTCTTTCATCGGCCCTGTCCAGGGTGAAGTGCCAGCGTGACACCCGGCACATCCCTGTCCCCGGGGCACACGTCCGGGAGCGACAGCCCCAAAGAGCAAACACGGGAGGGACACTGCGGGGGTTCTCACACTCCACAAAGCAACAGGGGGTCCCCGGAGCCCAGCAGTGATCCCGGCGGGCAGAGGGACAGGTCCTGCAGGCAGTGGGGACACCCAGAGCACAGGCAGGGGCTGGGGTATCCTGACCAGGTGTGGGCTGCCTGCGGGAGCAGCAGTGCCCAGGCAGGACCCACCAGGTCCGGCACACGCTGATGGAGTCCCGGGCATGGCGAGCCATCAGGAACCCAAGGGGACAAAGCACGAGCCTGGGGACTTGCTGGGAGACTCCCGTCAGGCTCTGGCTGTTGGGATACAGGCACCCACTGTGTGGGTGACCACGCTGGATGCAGAGGGAGAAACCCAGACTGCCCAGTTGCTCACCAGTATGAGCTCCCCAAGTGGTATCCATGGGTTGGGATGCTCATGGACTGTCCCCCCAGCCGAGAACATCAGCCCTGGGGGAACCAGATGGGCAGGGACGGGGTCACAGCCCTCAGAGCCCTCCCTGAGCCCTCCCCAGGGCTGGGCACCTTCACAGGAACTCCTCAGCTGCTGAACTGGGACAGCCCCAGGGGTCCCAGCCTCAAACACAGAAGCCTGCAGCCAGGAGAACCGGTAATCCCACACTTCCCAGCAAACTCATACTCCTCCAAAATCCTTGCCTGGTCTGCACCCTCATCCAACACCTCGGCAGTGCAATCCCCACAGTTCAGGCAGGCCAGGGGCCAGCGGGGCCTGCAGCTTCCCCAGACCCTGCAGCTGCCAGAGGAGCACCCACTGTACCTGGGCAGCCTCAGCATCCCCAATGGCACTTCCAGCCCTGAATCTCCCTGTTTCCCCCTCTCCAGGAGGGTGCAGCCATGGGGGTCTGGGGCTGGGGGCTACCAGTTCTTGGCTGCTCAGCACTGGTCAGGGCTGGTGTCACCCACAGCTGTACAGAGCCCCTGAGTGGCTCTGTCAGGCAGCCTAGGGAAAACAAGGGCAGGAAGGATCTTCCCTCCATCCCTGGCAGGAAGCAATGATGGACCCAGAGAAAGGGGCTCAGGCTCTGGGGTGCCAGGCTGGAAGGGATCCAGTGCATCCACTAGCCACTAACTGCAGAGGGGGCTGTGGAAACTCTTCTTGGCTCCAAAATCTTCATGGAAAGGGTGTTCTGGCACTGGCACAGGCTTCCCAGGGCAGTGGTGGAGTCACCATCCCTGGGGGAATTTAAAAGATATCCAGATGTGGCACCTGGGGACATAGGTGAGTGGTGGCCTTGACAGTGCAGGGTTCAGGGTTGGCCCGGACACACAGAATTCCTTTCCTACCTCAGTGGTTCCATGACTGGTGAGACCCCCAGGGTGCACAGGGACTGGGGAAACCCGAACAGCTACAGGTTTCAAAGGGGGTCCTGCTGGCACTTGTGGCAGCACCTTCACTGTGCCCATGGACTCCTGCACACTGCCCGGGCCAGAGGCCACTGCACCGTGCTCGAGAAGTGAATCACAGGCTGGGGGAGGTTGGAGGCACCTCTGGAGGTCACCTTGCCCAGGCCCCTGCTCCATCAGGGCCACCCAGAGCCGGCTGCCCCGGATGTGTCCAGGTGGCTTTTGAGTCTCTCCAGGGATGGAGACTCCACCACCTCCCTGGGCACCTGCACCACTGCTTGGCCACCCTCCCAGTGCAGAAGTGTGTCCTGAGCTCGGAGGGCCCCCTCTATGTGTCAGTTTGTGCCCGTGGCCCCTGGGGCTGTCCCTGGCCCCGCTAAGCAGAGCCTGGCCCCGTCCTCTTGGCACCCCATGGACAAGCTCCCACATTTTCTCTCTAAGGAGAGGCAAATGAACCCCTTCGGCTGGCACAGGCCAACTCGGGCAGCACTTTGGAGGGGAAGGCAGAGCCCAAGAGACCTTCACCCATGTTCCAGCGCAGGGATGGGGCCAGCAGAAGGACATCGGCCACGGTGCCACCCCGCAGAAGAGCCCCCCCAAACTGCCATGGTGACAACAGGCTCAGCGAGGACCCAGCTAATTCCTGAGTCATCCCATGGAGATGGACCTGGGCCTGATCCTGCACCTCCTCACCCACCAAGAAACCACATCAAGACACCTCCTGGAGAAAGGAGCAGCTTGGGGACCCCACAGGTGGCCCCCCGCCCCAAAAGTGCCCCCCCAAGCAAGCACTGAGCTGAGCTCCTGCTCAGGCAGTGCTGTTGGAGAGTCCTCCCTTGCTCCTGCTGACCCCATGGCACCGTTTCCTCACATTCCTGTGATCCCACACGGCACAGGAGGGCATTGCCTGCATCCCCCACTGCCACCCCAAGCACGATTTGGTGACTCAGGCAGGGAAGCAGAGCCAGCTCCCCCGGCCCACAGTGGGACACAGCTCAGTCCTGAAGAGGTCAGGGTTGAACGGGGCTTTGGTTTTAGTTCAGTGTCCCAGGAAGCCCTTAGATCCCAGCAGGGGATGCTGTGGGGGCGGAGGGGCACCGCTCTCATCCCTGCACCATCACCCTGGCAAAGCTGCCAGCCATCCTTTTGGAGGCATGTGGGAACCTGGAGGAAGGCAGAGAGCTGCTGATAGAGCCTCTGGCTTCAAGCACCAACATGTTCCTCATTAACCGGGTAGAAATAAAGCTGGGGTGGAGGGAGGGGAGGGCCAGCAAACCCAAGCCCTGCTGTGCTGGAAAGGCTGGAAAATCGATTGAAAAACGTCCCCCAGACTAGCCCTGGGCACATCCCTGCCTGGGCTCTGGCATGCCCACAGGGCTGGAGGGAAGTGCTGGAGGCACTGCCCACTGCCCGGGGGGTGGAAGGGCTGGCACAGCTCGGGGTCACCCGCAGCAGTGGGGACACGGCACTGGGCCCTGGGCTGCACCGACCCCGCTCAGGGCTGGCTCTTGGCCCACGGGGCACGATGGCTCTCCCTGCTCAGGAAGGGGACTGCGGGGACCAGACTGGCCAAGAGCTGCTGCATGGCCTCGTGCTGGGGGACAGGACTGTCCTTCCTGTGTCCCCTCCCCGAACTCACCCCATCCCAACAGGGGAACCGAGGCACGTGAGGCTCGGTCACAGCAAGGCAGCCTCCCTGCCCCTCGCCCCAGCGGGGGATGTCGGCATTTGGGACCAGCCTCATCCTATACCCAGCTGCCATCTCAGGCCCCCAACAGGGAAACACCCCATTAATCCTTGAGGGTTTACATCCAGCCGAGGGCTCATCATTCCCTGCAGCCTCTAGCCATCAGAGGCACCCTTGTCCATCCCAGGCCCGCCCAGTCACGGGGAGACACCGTCCCCACGCGTGTCCCTGAGCAGGAGAAGGGAGGATTTGGGAGGCCAGGGGCTCTGGCATGGCACAGCTGACCCACACCCACACCCGTCTTCTCCCAAAACACCCCACTCGGACCACTTGTCCCTGTCAATGCCTGTCCTCAGCACACACATCAGAGCACTCACTGAGGGGCTGCTATTTGAATATTTGTGGGGTTTAGCCCAATTCCCCATTTTTGGGATGCCTGACTCACACTTTCTGAACATCTACAGGCACCAGAGCAGGCTTCCCTCTGGTTCCTCCCCACCTGACCCTCTCCCAACCATGTTTGTCACAGAGAGGGGACCCTGTGGCTGCTCAGCCACAAGCCCCATTTCCAGCACTGACAGACTGAAACAGGACCAGGACCCTGAAAAACCCCAGAGTGTCCCCAAATGAGATTAAATAACACAAGCATGTGCAACACAGCCCCCCTGCCCATGCCAGGATTCCACACCACACCAGGGAACAGGGACAAGGTGGCTCCACCAGGACAGGAACACCAGGGAGCAGCCTGTCCTTGGGGAAGACCCACAGCTCCAAGGAGAATCTGTAGGGCAGATGAGGAGGAACACTCTGCCATGCAGGGAAACATCCCCCTGGTATCCAGGATCCCAGGATGCTGCAGGGAAGGACACGGCCCCTCTGTGGGTGCCCAGGCAGGGGAAGAAAGAGGATTTTCAGCTTTTGCCAAGGCAAGGGCAGCTCAGAGGCCTCGGGGGTGCTCAGGCCTTGCAGGCAATTATCAAAGATAAGAGACAAATGTTTTTAAGGGAAGGGATGCAAGAGGGATCAGAGAGGGGAGAAGAAAGAGCGAGTGAGCTCGGAGCTGCAGCAGGGTGGGGAGAAGCACGTGGGCTTCCTTTATCAGCTCTGACCTTCCTTGCAGGGGACACCCCGGGACACAGAGGGGACTCGGGTGCGGAGGAGAAGGTACCTCAGTCCTGCCCCAGGGCTGAAACTGCACTGCAGGGAACCCCCCAGCCCCAGCCAGCCCCCCCAGAGCTGCCCACACCAGGGTCCTGTCACCTGCCCCCAGCCCAGAGGCAGGACATGCTGTGCCATGCCCCAGGTCCCGTGGGACAGGGGTGTCCCAGGGCTCCGGGCAGCCTCCAGGGCCTCCCACAGCAGCCAGCCTTGCTGGTATCTCTCCTTGTGCTTTCCAGTTTATCTTGGACAGTGCTCCAGTGCCTGGGGTCCCCATGACCCCCTGGACTCTCCCTGAAGCAAAGCTCCCTGGGAGCTGAGACAGGACCAGCGTCCAGGGAAGGACCATGGCCAGACATCCCCCTGGGGCTGCCCCACAGCAGCCTTGGCAGAGATGGATGGCAAGAGGTTCAGCCTGGAACAACCTTTCTTACCCGCCTTTGACTCTGTTCTGCTGAGAAAACACTTCCCCAGTCTCACTTCCGTACCAATTCACAGCAGCAGCATTTGTGGCCCCACAAAGCTGGGCAGAATCCTCTGGCATCCAGGTGCCCAGACACTACAAACACCCAAACTGGGAACGCCTCAATGACTTGCAAGATGCAACCAAAAAAGCCCCCACTATCAGGATCCAGCTTGGCACAGGGCACCTGCTCTGCAGAAGTCCTTCAGAAGGAAAGCAGGGGCAGGGAAGCACCGGCCTGGCCACGCACTGAGGCTGCAGAATAGCCTCTGACCCCACTCTGAGCTACAGCACCGAGGATGGGCCAAGGCCCCAAGAGGATTGTACCTGTGGGCAGTTCTCATGGCCCCAGGGGAGGGTATCTGAGCCCAGAAAGGACATGGACAGATGCCCAAACAAGATTTTTGAAGCATAACAATGGTGCTTGGGTTGGTTCAGAATAGCTGAATGGATTTCAGCCTGGAGAAGTGAAGGTTCTGGGAAGAGCTCAGAGCCCTTTCCAGCACCTGAAGGGGCTCCAGGAGAGCGGGAGAGGGACTTGGGACAAGGGCCTGGAGGGACAGGACACAGGGAATGGCTTCCCACTGCCAGAGGGCAGGGATGGATGGGATATTGGGAAGGAATTGTTCCCTGGGAGGGTGGGGAGGCCCTGGCACAGGGTGCCCAGAGCAGCTGTGGCTGTCCCTGGATCCCTGGCAGTGTCCAAGGCCAGGCTGGACGGGGCTTGGAGCAGCCTGGGACAGTGGAAGGTGTCCCTACCCATGGCAGGGGTGGCACTGGATGGGCTTTAAGGTCTCTTCCAACCCAACCCATTCTGTGATTCCATGATTTACAGTGGTGCCAGATGTGCTGGAGCTCCCTTGGCAGGCAGAGCACATCTCCCCAGCTCAGAGCTGCTGTACCTGGCAGCCAGGCTCGGGAAACGCTGATAAGATGAGGGAAAACATCTTCTCTGGCTCCTCCCGCGCTGCCCTCCTTCCAGCGCATTAATCCCCGCTGCAGCAGCCCGCGGCTGTCTCTCACTGCCGTGAATCATCGGCACCAAACGCTGACTCACAGAGGTGAGCGAGGTTCCGGATGCGGCTGACGCGGGAGCCCCGGGCCCGCAGCCTCCCCTGGGCCCCCGCAGCCCCCCCTGCACAGGGAGACAACGCTCCAAGAGGTGCTGGAATGCACTCAGCTCAACACAGGGAGCAGCTCCATCCATCCTGGCCCGACGAGCCTTGGACACTCAGGTGGAGAGGAGAGTGGGTAAGGCCACAGGGATGCTCCAGGGCTGGAGCCAGGAGCCAGGCTGGGACAGCTGGGGGTGTTCACCTGGAGAGGAGAAGGCTCTAGGGAGACCCCAGAGCCCCTTCCAGGGCCTAAAGATCACTGGAAATAAAGAGAGAGAGACTTTTTACATGGAGAGAGAATGACAGGACAAGGGGGAACTGTTCCAAACTAAAACAAGAGAAATTCAGATCAGATGTTAGGAAGAAATTGTTCCCTATGAGGGTGGGGAGGCCCTGGCACAGGGTGCCCAGAGAAGCTGTGGCTGCCCCTGGATCCCTGGCAGTGTCCAAGGCCAGGCTGGACAGGGCTTGGAGCAGCCTGGGACAGTGGAAGGTGTCCCTGCCCTGGCAGGGGGTGGAACTGGATGGGCTTTAAGGTCCCTTCCAACCCAAATCAGTCTGGGATTCCATAACTCCTCTCCTGCACCACCACCTGTGCCAGGGCTTTATCCTCCTCAGCTTAGAGAGTTGTTCTCCCTCTCAGCAAACTTCCCTCCCTCCCTCCCTCCCTTCAGATCTGGGCTGTTGTCCCTGCCTTGAGCAGCCAGGGCACAGCTCCTTCTGCCTTTCCACTCTTTGAAGCTCTGCAGCTCCCCACTGTCCCCTGGCCTCCGTGACCCCTCCACGGACCAGCCCTGCAGGGATCTGGTGGCAGTGACAGCTCCGTCCTGCACGGAGAAGCCACCAGCCCTGGTGGGTCACAGAAGCCCTCTGCAGCCACCATCTGACCAGCAGGACCTGACTCCACCCCGAGCACCAAGTGCCCGCTCAGTTCCATCAGGCTCCAGCTTTGGTCCCTTCCCAGGGCCGATCTGGAGGGTCTCCGAGAGCAGCAGGTGTCCAGAGCCCTCTGGAGCTGCCCGGGGAGGTCCCTGCAGCCCCAGCAGCTCCTCTCTGTTCACCTGGGCAGGGGCAGCTGGGCACCGAGCGCTGCTGGGGCCCAACCCGATGCACGCGGTTCCTCCTCCCGCCTGCAGGGCCTTGGCTGCTCCCTAAGGGAACAG
This sequence comes from Dicrurus megarhynchus, assembly GCA_013399195.1. Lineage (NCBI taxonomy): Eukaryota > Metazoa > Chordata > Aves > Passeriformes > Dicruridae > Dicrurus > Dicrurus megarhynchus. The sequence goes on along the minus strand of VXAD01004721.1, from coordinate 91,823 downwards.
ACCCTGCGGCTGGATGGACCTTGGGCTTCACTCCTCCTCTCTGCCTGGCTGCTGCAGGTCCCCATTAGCTGGGACAGCACAGCTTTGTGATCGCAGCACTGAAATTTGCCCTCTGGTGCAAAACTTTCTCTGGCCCCTCATCCCCGCACACTTCTTTCCTCAATCCCCCTCTCTGTTCCCTCCTCAGGTCCAGCTATTCCCCCAGTGTTCCTCAGGTCAGTCACACAGAGGGGCATTTCAGCCTCCCAGTCTTTTTCCAGACAATCACAATCTCTCCTGCTGTTCTCCATTTACAGTGAGCAGTTCCCTGCTCACCTTGCGCCGCATGCCACGGGCACCTCAATTCCCACAGGAGCAGAGGGACACTGGCATGCTGGGACAAGCTTTGCTCGTCCCCTGCCACCACCACCCACCTCATCCCACCCTCCCTGCAGCCACCAGGTGCCTGCAGGCATCATCCCTCTGTTCCCCCGAGCCTCACCCCACACATCCCTCCCTGTCCCCACACCCCATGCAGGGTCACGGCCACACTGCCCCAGTCCCCTCCAAGCCTGCTCCCGCCCACGCCCTGGCCAGGAGCGTTGGGAAGGATGTCAGACCAGGAGACACGTCGTTCTCCTGCCCAGCAGGATGGGATTTGGCTCAAAAACATCACACGGGGAACATGAAGGGCAGCGAGAGCATTCCCTCTTCACCTCAGATGCCTTGGTCCCCAGCCTGTGAGCAGGTTCCACACCAGCCCAGGTGAGCTCTGTCACCTTGTCCTGCCAACTTGACCTCAGCTGTCCCACCCCATGGCAGCACAGCACTGGGAAGCACCAGCTCCTCATCTCAAGTGCTGTGTCCAGTTCTGGGCCCCTCACAAGAGAGAAATCAAGGGGCTGGAGCGTGTCCAGGGATGGGAATGGAGCTGGGGAAGGGGCTGGAGCAGCAGGAGCAGCTGAGGGAGCTGGAGGGGCTCAGGCTGGAGAAAAGGAGGCTCAGGAGGGACTTTGTGGCTCTGCACAACTCCCTGACAGGAGGGGGCAGCTGGGAGGGGTCGGGCTCTGCTCCCAGGGAACAGGGACAGGAGGAGAGGGAACGGCCTCAAGTTGCACCAGCAGAGATTTAGGTTTGATATTTCATAAAATTTCTTCACTGAAAGGGTTGCCAGGCATTGGAAGGGGCTGCCCAGGCAGGTGGTGGACTCCCTCATCCCTAAAGGTGGTCAAGAAACGACTGGATGTGGCACTCGGTGCTACACTTTAGTTGACAAGGTGGTGATCAGTCAAAGGGTGGAGTCAATGATCTTGGAGGCCTTTTCCAACCTGAATGGTTCTGCAGTCCAGGAAGGGAAGAGCAAAGAGGTCTGAACCTGCCAGTGGAGGAGATCACCATGGGCTGACCATGGGAGGCTGCTCCCAGAGAAACTGCAGGGACACGTCCACTCCTGTCCCTCTGGCACAGAGGATGGGTCCAGCCCAGAGCCTGCCTGACCAGGGAGGGTGGGAAGGGCTCCTCCAGGCTGGCTGGACCGGTCCCTTCCTGGGGACAGGCCCTGTAGGGCTTTGCTGGCGACTCCAGACACCTTTGTCCAGACAGGTGGGTGCTGTCCTGCCCCGAGCCAGCCTGGCAAGCTCGGGCTGTCAAGCTGGTGTGCTGAGCTCCACTGACCTGACCTGGAGTTCCCCACGGATGCTGAGCCAGGGAAAAGGAGCCAAGCCCAGGCTGAGGCACCACTGAAGCACACAGAGCACACAGAGCAGACAGTGGCTCATCATTGACAACAGAGTGTGACAGCCAGGCTGGAGCTGCCAAGGGAAGAATTGGGTCAAGTGGGGAAAAACAGGAAAGCAAAGGTAGTAAGGGTGGGATGATCTCATGGAACACACTCACGTGAGGGCAGTGATCCTGCGGGACACCTCCACAAGCTTTGGGATCCACCACCCGAAAGGAGCCTGTGGCGTGGGGGTCTCCCACCTCCCTGCAGCCAGCCCAGCCTTAATTGACATGTGTAGAATGTGTGTTTGGGCAATTATGGATTTACATTATGTCAGCAGCTGCCAGGAGCCCAGACATCTGCTTGCTCATCATGCCCGAGCCAGGCAGCGCAGAGACATCTGACCCTGGAGCACATGGAGCTGACAGGCAGCAAAGGGCCTCCCCTCTGCAGGCTCCGTCTTCCCCTGACATCATCGCCTGCAGGGGACAGGCAGTGACCTCCTGCCCACACTGCCAGCCCCCGATCCGGGGTTAATAGAGCAGCCTGAGCTTATTCTGCAAAGCTACACCCTGGAAGTGGAGATCAGCATCCCTGCGGCTCCGGAGGCAGCGTGCCACATGTCAACAATGAATCATGAGAAAGTTAGTGGGGGGAAAGAGAAGCCACCACACTGACAGGGAGTCGTCCCCCGAGCCAGGCTGGAGTCAGGCAGCAACAGCAGCTCACCATGACTCAGCTGCCAGTGCCGAGAGCAGCCGGGGCAGAGCCCATCCCGAGAGACCGAACCCTCCTTCCAGCTTGCTCTGGCCCCAACCCTTCTGGCATCAGGAAAAACCAGGGAAGAGGAGCCCGACCTCTGCTGCATCCCGGGGGGCCGGGCTGAGGCACCTCCTCCTCTGAGCCTGCCAGGATGCAAAGGCAGCGTCCTCCTTCGCTTGGCGGGACATGGTCCTTTTGCCAGACCTGGGAAGTTTGGGGCCGCTTTAAACAAGGTTTCACTCCTACCCTTTGGAGTGACACCTCCCAGCTGAGTAAATAAGTCTGGGAATGAGTTGCTGTGTCCCCTCAGAAGCCAAGAAACACCTTCCACAGCCTCATTAAGGCTCAAATGAAGATGTCCCAGCTGGCGAGCAGGAGAGCCGTGAGTCAGCCCCTGCAAGCACCCAGTGCCTCTCCGGATGGAAGCGCAGCCCAAACACCACGGAGCAGGGAGAGGAAAGAGCCAGCACACTCTGCAGCCCCCAGTCCCCCCTGGTTTCTCCCCCTGCTCCCACCGGAGCAGGAGGGGACGAGCAGCAGCACCACAGACATCGTGTACCACCACTGAGCCCTGGTGTCACAGCACCGCCCTCGGGGCACAGCACGTCCTGCCTGCTCAGTGCTCTGGGGGCTCTCCCGCTTTCCTTGGCATCCACGGGCCCCTCCCATCCCACCTGCAAAAGCCAGGCCCTATTGATGCCCTCAGCCATGCCAGGGCACCTGCCCAGCAGCTCCACAGTCCCACAGCCCCTGCAGGTGACACTGGGATGATGCTATTCCAGAGCTCTCCAGTTCCAGCCCAATTCCCTCACTTTCTCCCTGGGAATCAGCAGCACAAGCAGAAGTTCCTCTCTGTCACCAGTGGTGAAAAACCATCCTCTGCTCCCAGGCAGAGCCTCGGCTCTGTGAGAGCCATCCCTGCTGCTCACCAGTCCCCTCCCTGACTGGGGACAGCCACGCTGTCACACAGCACCTTCAGGCCAGCACAGCCACAGCCACCTGCAGGCTCACAGGGACCCCAAAACTCAGCCCATGATCCCAGAGTGTGACACTTGGGAGCAGTGGGTGCATCAGGGGCAGATCCTCATGGCAGGATCCAGCAGCAAACCAGGCACTCCCTGTGCCTGCACAGCCACCAGCAACCCCACCCCACTGCCTGATCCCTGCCCACTGCTCCGGGGAAGAGCCCAGGGCTCTGGAAGTCCCTTGGGGCTTCCTGCACAGCCAAAGGCTGCCCAGCTTGTCCCCTCCATCATTCCAGGCAGCCCTGTAAAGTCAGGAATGTGCCCCTTCCAGGGAAACACCGACCTTTCAAAAGGCATGGCTTGCACAGTCAGCAGAGTAGGGAGCGCACCAGGAGTGGAGAGAGGGGAAATTCACGATCCGATGGCACAGCTGGGGCTTTCAGCTCTTCCAGCAAACTCCAGCAAGGAGCACTGGCTGGACAGGAGAAGGCTGGGGAGAAAGCAGGTGCTCAACACTCTGCACTCAGCATCCTCCAGTGCCGTGAACCAGCCCTGGGGAGGCACTGAAGGGCTAAAGCCACCCCCAGAACATCCTCCCTGTCCTCCAGGCACACAGGGAAGGCTCCTTCCACCTGCAGGATGTCACCTGAGCCAAACACTCTCCCACTGCCTTACAAGCACCTGGCCTTGGGAAGGGCATAAAGAAACAGGAGCCAAGGCCACAACGTACCCAGGCAGGGTTGGGGTCACCCTGAGGGCCACCCAGCCCTCCTGTGCCAGCCCGAGTGTCCCTGTCCCAACACAGCCAGTGCCTACGGAGGGCCCAAGGCATCCAGGCTCCCTGGGCACAACTGTCCCAGAGGGGAAAGCTGCTCCTGCAGCACTCCACAGCCAGCTCACCCACACGCCCAGCCCCCAGCCCAGCCCAGCCCAGCCCGAGGGCTGCAGGGTGTCTCAGGGTGCAGGAGCCTTGGGGCTCCCCACTATTGGCCCTGCTTCCCAGAACCAGGCAGGGAAGTAGTGCTGAGGTGGGAATCCCAAGCAGAAGGGTCAACAGAGCTTCAAGACATCTTCCTTCCCCAGGGAAGGGTTTCGGTGATCTTGGGCAGAGAAACCCCAAATCAGGGTTTGGTGATGCCCAGAGACACCCTGGGGTGCTCTCCTGCCCCATGACAGGGTGGTGTGGGCAGCAGGAGCTCCCACCGTGCTGCCTGGGAGGATGTGGGAATGCCAGAGCAGGCAAGCAGGGCTCGGGCAGGGATGCGCTGGGAATGGTACCCAGGAAGCTCCACCTCTGCCGGTTGCTTAGCGACCGGCATCCCGCAGGAGCCACCGCGCCCGCACGGCCCCGCCGCCAGCAGCAGCCCTGCTGCAGAGCCCGGAGCACAGGGAGCCCAGGCAGCAGCCCTGCTGCAGAGCCCAGAGCACAGGGAGCCCAGGCAGCAGCCCTGCTGCAGAGCCCAGAGCACAGGGAGCCCAGGCAGCAGCCCTGCTGCAGAGCCCAGAGCATGGGGAGCCCAGGCAGCAGCCCTGCTGCAGAGCCCGGAGCACGGGGAGCCCAGGAAGCAGCCCTGCTGCAGAGCCCGGAGCACGGGGAGCCCAGGAAGCAGCCCTGCTGCAGAGCCCGGAGCACGGGGAGCCCAGGAAGCAGCCCTGCTGCAGAGCCTGGGGAGCCCAGGCAGCAGCCCTGCTGCCTGCCAGCCTCCCCTTCCCGCTGCAGCACCGGGAGCTGGCTCCACCAGGATGTGTCCCACTGCACCCCACAGCTCAGCCCCACCTCGGCACAGAGGCCTCCAGCAAAGGGAGCAGCACTCTAAATGAGACCCTCCCACCCCAGGTCCAGCTGCTGCCTCCAGAAACTGATAAATGCTATACAGGGCAAGGAAAAGGACACATGGGAACACCCCCAGCCCTTCTGAGCCCATCTCAAGAGCCAGTCCAGCTGACTGGGATCCCAGAATGGTTTGGGTTGGAAGGGGTCTTAAAGCCCACCCAGTCCCACTCCCTGCCATGGCAGGGACACCTTCCACTAGCCCAGGTTCCTCCAAGCCCCAATGTCCTGCCTGGTCTTGGACACTTCCAGGGATCCAGGGGCAGCCACAGCTGCTCTGGGCACCCTCTGCCAGGGCCTCCCCAGCCTCACAGGGAACAATTCCTTCCCAATATCCCATCCATCCCTGCCCTGTGGCAGTGGGAAGCCATTCCCTGTGTCCTGTCCCTCCATCCCTTGTCCCCAGTCCCTCTCCCGCTCCCCTGGAGCCCCTTTAGGCCCTGGAAGGGGCTCTAAGGCTGCTCTGGAGGCTTCTCCTCTCCAGGCTGAACACCCTCAGCCAACAGAGGCCAACATCCCTCCAAACACCTCAAAATTCATTTGCATGGAAGAAAACACTACAAGTTCGCAGGAGAAGAGCAGCAGATCCACAAGTGAAACAGGCAGGAGCTCAAGGGAGAGAATTGCTCCTGCAAATGTCTTTTTGGGCCCTGCCTGCAATTTATGCTGCTGTTCATCTCCCTTCTGAGGGAAGAGAGCTTACCTGGCTGGAAAAAGGAGCAGGAAACTACTGGATTAACCATGGAAAATCCCAGCTGGAAAACAGACCTTTGGGGGCTTCCTTAAAGTACCCCCAGCATTGGTGTCTCTAGCAGAGCTCTGACCTCTCACAGGTCAGAAGTACAGAGTAAACCCAAGCTTTGACTCGGCACCTGAAAATCTGACTGATCACCAGTGCTGCAGGAAATCAATGCACCCACCAGCACATGGAGGCTTCCACGAGCTTCCCAACCTGGCACTGCCCCCTTGCACCCTGGCACTGCACCCTGGGCATTAAAGGAGCCTGAGAGAGCTGCAGTTGGCTGCTCCCCAAAGTCCCCAGCTCCTCCCACCCCCAGCCAGGGCACCCATCCCTGCTGGCATATGGATGTGCCGGGTGCTGGGGCACAGCATCCCACACTGCCTCACCCACCAGCAGCATCAAACCCTAAGGTTTTTCATGGAAGTGGAGGAGAATATCTTAGGTGGGTTATTTTGGGGTTTTTTTTTAAGATATGGTAAGGAGATGATTTTTTTTGCAACAAAATGCCTATTGCTATAAGGGTTTTAAACCGAAAGAAACATCTCAAAAATCCATTCTTCCCTGAGTGCAGGTTCACCACGGCTCAGGGGGGTGGTCACAGGCCCCAGCAGGGCCCGGGCAGCCCCGAGGAGCCCAAAAGGCTGCTCTGCCGAGGCCTACGAGGTGCAGCCGGCACCGGCTTCTGCCAGAGACTTGAGGTGCTGACACCTCTCCAAGCGCTGCCTTGATCCAGGCCTGACAGCACAAACAATGCCACTGCTTGGGATTTATTCCATTTGCTTTGTATTGCTCCCAAAGACAAAGCTGAAAACTCCTTTTCTGCCCCTGCTGAGCTGACAGTTCAAGCCTGACTCAGCCGTGGCGCGGGCAGCAGCGCCTGGAGCCCATGGGCGCTGCAGCTCCGTCTCCTCCCGGCCTGCCCCTGCCCACGCTGTGCCCTCCGAACACGGGGGGCTCCAGGCCAGGTGTGCCACCAGCTCTGCCACTCACCGAACCCTGTCACCCCTGCCCCACTCCCGCAAGCTGCCGGGGAGCTGAGTCCCTTCCACACGGCACAGCCCCAGTCCCGACAAACAGCCCTCGGGACCCGTTCCAGGGACTGACCCCGAGCGAGGCACAGAGCCCCTCAGTTCCCACTGCGGAGCTGCTCCAGCCTCGAGTGCCCCCATCCAGCTCCCTCCAAGGCCTCCCCCCATGGAGGTTCCCCCACGCCAGCCCCCTCCCAGGCACAGGGCAGACATTTTCTGGGAAGCAAATATTGCTGCTTTTCCCTCGCTCTCCCCCAGCCATTCCATTTTACCTCCTGGACAACCCTGAGCACAGCAGTTGTTTTTCCTTGCTGTTTAATCTCTCCCCAGCTCCCAGAGGATGTTCGCTCAGCGCCTGCAGAAGCTCAGCTACCTTTGATGTGTCTCAAATTCTACCCCCAGGCAGGTGACAAGTATTCAGGGAACTTGGACAATTAAATGACAAGAGAAGGAAGGGCTGCAGGAAAAGCTTAAAAACATAATAATAAATAAATAAAGGGGAAACAAAAAGCAAACCTGAGCAAAGCCTCCCCTCCCCACCGCACCCAAGGGCAGAGCCCGAGGAGGGCAGAGCCTGAGAGAACCACCAGAACCTCCTGCTCCGAGAGGAAGGTCCCAACCCTGGCACACTGAGCCCTACACTGGGAGCAGGGATCCCACAGCCACAGCCAGGCTGGGAGCAGGGATCTCACTGTCACCACAGCACATCCCAACAGAGCAGTTTGTGCCCAGAGGGTCCTGGACCAGGGACCAGCCCTGGGCAGAGGCTGGCACAGCTCCTGCCCTCCCAGCTAAGCTGGGACAGCTTCAGGCAGGACCAGGAACACAAAGCCAGAGGTGGCTCCAGCTCAACCAGTCCCACCCCAGCCTGAGCCCTCAGTCCCACCCCACCTGGGCTGGCACAGCACCGTGTGCCCCCACTTGCCAGTCCCTGGGCACCCCTTGGGCACCTGAAGGTGGTCCGTGACCGGTCCCTTCTAGAAGAGGAGAGAAGCCTGGACTTTCCAAGAGTTGGGGCTGCCCACCTTGGTCACCAGGGGGATGAACTGAGTGGTGGCAAGGCCATCTGCCCCCCTAGACAGCATCACCCTGCTGGGGCTGGCACAAGGGACACACTTGGCGATGGCTCTGGAGCGTGGGCCCTGCTCCATGCCACAAGCACCCACAGCCACCCAACTCTTCCCAGCCTGCCCGGACCTCAGGGCACCATCCAGGGCAGCCACAGCCACCAGGAGCCACCGGTGAGGGGGCTCACAGCACCAAGACCTCTTGGCACACACATGGCTCAGCACTGTGTCCCCTGCAACAGCCTCAGGGACTGTCACTGAGGCTGTCCCTGGTGGCAGCAAAGGGTGACACAATCCTCCCGACATGGCTGCAGCATCCGCCACATCCCCCGGCTCTGTCTCCCCGGCAACCCGGGTACCTTCTCACTTGCAGCTGAGCAGGCTTGTGCACAAAAGCCGAGCTGAATCCAGAGTAGGATTAGGGCAGCCCTCTCCTTCCCTTACCCTCCCGAATTCAGCCATCCCCGATTTCCCATCCAAAAGCCACCCCGAAGCACAACCTCGCAGTGAGGAACAGGCTGCTCCCGCCCACCCCACCTGCCCCCACACCAGTGGCTGCACTGGCAAACACTGGGATTTTGGCTGGAGGAAGGAGTGATAACACTGGCTCAGCACTGGCTCCCTCGAGTGACAGCATGCACACAGGAGCTGGACAAGCATCTCCAGGTGACACCAGTGGCAACGAGACCCAACCTCCCACTCCACCCAGCAAGCCCTGTGGCCTGAGGCTCTGACAGTTCCTCCACAGTGCAGAGCTCCCTCCAATGCCCCACCAACCCCCCAGCATCCCACCAAGCGTCCTGCCTCCTGCACAGGGGCTCCCAGAAAAAGGAAAGAACAGCAAGGGCTGTGGGAAACAAGCTGGAAGAAACCAGAGAGGTGCTGTCGGAAGATGATGCCCTGGAGCACAGCTGCACCAGGGCCAGGTGCTCCCCTGAACACGGTCCAGCCTCTGCTGCTCCCTGGGGAGCAAGTCCTGCAGATCCCCAGCCCACAGTGGGCCTGCTCAGATGCTGCTCACAGCTCCACATCCCCTGGGCCCTGCTGTGCCAGAAAAGCTGTTAAAACACCAGTCCCGGACGGCAAATCCTCCTCCACAGGGATCTGAGAGCAGACAGCTCTTCCTCTCCACCCAGCCCCACAGGGATCCCCAGTGCAGCAAGGCAAGAGCCAGCCCAGCCCTCAAACCCCTGGCCAAGAGCAGTGGGGAGGGTGGGACAGCAGGTGGGAACAGAGCTCTCCATCACCTGCCGAGGGCTTGGGCGAGCACAGGGCCACCAGAGCAGCAAAGCTGCACCTTCCCAGGAAAGCCCTGGCTCCTGTTGCCTGAGCAGGCAGCCCTGCGGGCCAAAGGAGTGGCAAGATCCCAGCGTTGCTCTGGGCAAAGCAGGCTCCAACAGCCAGCCACAGGGGTCAGAGTGGATGGGCACCCCATCCCGCCCCACTGTGACCCAGCATGGGGGAAGCCCAGCTCTTGAGTGCTGTGATGCACAAGAGGTTAAAGGCTGGGCCAAGGCAAGCAGGGGTTTGGCCAGCAGCCAGCCTTTCCCAAGAGTTTGAGGGAGCTGGCAGCTCCCCCAGCCTTCAGGGCCCACATTGCCACATACCACAAACCTGTTTGCTCAGCCCAAGCAGCTGGGATGGCACAGAGCAAGGCTCGTTGACCAAGGCACGTCTTGCAGCCAGGATGGGCCCCAAATCAAGAGGAAAGTGCAGCAGCAGCCCCGGGGCAGGGCAGGGCAGGGCACTGCCCTGGTACCCACAGGCAGCACTGCCAGCCCCCACTGGCTGTGCCAGGGCTGCCAGCCCTGCCAGGGGCCTGCTGTGGCAAGGGGTGGAGGGCAGGGAGCACAAAACAGCCTCATCCTCCCAACTACTCCGTAAGACAGCCTGACAGCCTGTCTGAGGCCAAAGGGGATCCGTGCAGTGCCCTGGGCCAATTCCTCTTACAGGGACCTAATCCTGCCCAGGGTGTTGAGGGGGCACCTCAGCAGGGGCTCCGTGCTCACCTGAGCTTTGCAGGAGTTAAAAACTGCCCGTGAGCAGAGCTGTGGGACTGAACCCCCCAGTGACACATCCCAACAGCCCCAGTGGGGCTCTGCCTGGGGCATGGAGCAGCCGTGCTGGGAGCTGGCCCTGCCCTGCTGACCCCCCCCCC